>CM057459.1:1417762500-1417952500 GCA_016271365.2 Neoceratodus forsteri
CCAGCAGTTGTATGCATTTATCCACTAAGTTAGTGGCCTTAATAATACTACCTGGGTTATCCCATGCTATTAATGACTGTCTGTACCCATTTGCTAACCGGGCTTTGCTAGGTTCGTTTTACTTCCCTTAAAGAGATTTTCCAACCTAGCTGAGAGCAGCTATCACTCACATATTGTGGTAGCTGCCCTCAGCGATAGTTATTCCATTTAGGATTTAAGTATTGATAGCAGCCCATACGCCTTTGTTATATCGTTTGTAACTTTCCTATTGAGATGGGCAGCCCGATCCTTTCAGAGTGCCCTGGTCATGCTGACATGCCCCCGCTCTTAAGCACGTAATAACGTCTGACCGGGGAGAGCACGGGGGCATGCTCCATTGAAATCAATTTTGCCCCTAACATCGACATGGCCCTCTCCTTTTCACACCACAAGTCTGGGACAAGCACGCCCCCCCTATAAAAAAAATCCAGGGTTAAAAAGTTCTCGCCACCCCTAGATAGCATCTGACATTACTGACCAGTGCAAGTCCAGAGACCAGGCATTGGCCTGTTTCAAATTTTCTCGCTCACAGTCTAATCTATTGTCCTACAGGTCACTAAGAACCTACTGTACAAAGGCTGTGCTGCTAAGGCCCACTACTTCAAATCAAATCTCCAGAATATTCTTAACTCCCCAGCTAAATTCTGGAAGGTCATTCACTCTCTCTTTGCACCCCCCCCCCCCAAAACACAGTCCACTCCCCAGTGCTTTTGTTAAATGGCTCACTGGTCTCTGACCCTCCCTCCCTCTGTTCCTGCTTACTTCAGCAAGTTCTTTTCCACCTGTGCCCTCCCCTCTCCTCGTCCCTCTCCCCTCCCGTCTTACCTCTGCCTCACTCAGCAAAGGGCTTTAACTTTCCTCCCATCACTATTCAGGGAACCCTGCTTGCCCTTTCTTCACAGGTTGGACCCTAAACTCCTCCACGTCTCACCACCTGCCATCGCCTCTCCCCTCATGCACCTCCTGACTCTCTCCTTCATACTCTGTGCCATTCTTCAGTCCTGGAAGGTTGCCAAGGTTCTACGTCTGCACAAAGGGAACTACCCCACCTCAACTGGTAACTTTCAGCCTACTTCTCGCCTCCTCTCTCTCTCTTTTTTTTTTCTTCCATATAGGTTTTTACAAACCCCGAGCCCTGCAGGCAGCTGGGGCTCAGTCTTCTGCTGTACCGTTCCCCAACCAGACACCCTCCTAATTCCCCCATGGTGGTCCCCCAAGGCAGAGCCTGGGTGAAGGCGCCAGCTTTACCCTCATCAAGCGAATCCAGACGTTAGGGGCTGGGTGCTGGTGCAGCCATCATGGAGCCTGCCAGCTCCTTTTCCTTCTTCTCCCATCCCCCCCTTCTCACCGACTTAAGGACATCGGCGTCTGCCTTCCTGACCCATACTGCCCTCTGGCCACCACCAGAGAACAGTAAGAAAAAATTACTCACCTTAGTAATGTTGTTTCTTCTAATGGAGTCTTGCTATATTATGACAATAGCTGTTTGATCCAGCTCTAGAACTGTCCCAGAGTGAAATGGTTAAAACCATTCCAAAATAGAATCTTGGCACGAGAGCAGCTCTATCTGTGTTGTTTCAAACTTGAACTGTCAGATCTTTACGAGCCAAACTCACTAAGGTCTGTGTGGAAGCTGTAACCTACACTAGCCAAATGGCTACCTAAATAATAACAACCATTGATGGTCCCAACACCCAAGACTCAAGTCAGGGGACCAGAAATACTAACACCATTCTAATAATATGAAAATGGAACATAAATATAATAAACACACACACATGCACCCCAAAGTCCCAAAGGGACAAAATGCTAACAGGACATAAGTAGTGCCCACACTAAGTTGCCCGCACCCCACCAAGTAGAGGTTCTGAGAGGGGCAGGTTGGGGAGGACATATATAGCAAGACTCCATTAGAAGAAACAACATTACTAAGGTGAGTAATTTTCTTCAAACAACATGAAGTCTTGCTATATTATGACAATAACAGAATACACAGCAGTACCTCCATGGAGGAGGGCAGAACCTACTTAGGAATAGGCTCTGAAGAACAGCTGCATGCAAACAGCATCTCTCCTGGCCTGGACATCCAGGGAGTAATGCTTGGTAAAAGTGTGTACCGTTTTCCAAGTAGCAGCCTGGCAAATCTCTAATAAAGGATGTCTCTGGCAGCAGCTAGAGCATAGCTGTACCCCTGGTAGAATGAGCCCTCAAACCGGGGGACTCTGCCAGTTTCTGATAACAAAATTGGATACAAGAGACAATCCACCTGGCTATTGATCTCTTAGTGGCAGGTTTGCCTTTCCCAGCTTCACCATAGGTAAGGAAAAGTTGGAGGATTCGAACCTGTGACCTTTAGTGCGCTCTATATAATAACTAAGAGCTCTCTTAACATCCAGGCTGTGCAACCTCCTCTCACCCAAGAGGAGTGATCAGTGAAAATACTGGAAGGAGATAGATTGATTAAGATGGAAATCTGAAACCACCTTAGGCAAAAACTTCCTATTAGTCCTAAGTACTACCTTATCCCTGTGGAAAGAAATAAAGTCAGTCTCCACTGACAAGGCTTGCAACTCACTTATCGTCTGGCAAGTGATAGCCACCAGAAACACAGTTTTCCAAGTTAGGTACTTAAGCTCTGCAGAAGACAGAGGTTCAAAGGGGTTGCATTAACTGGGCAATGCAAACATTAAGGTCCCAAGCAGGGCCGGTTCCCGAAAGGGTGGATTAGTATGGAGTAATCCCTTAAAACTTGGAAAACACAGGATGAGAGGAAAGAGGGGATGACTTTCCTGCTGACACAAAAGCAGATACAGCTGCCAAATGAACTCTCAGGGTAGCTGGTCTGAGACCCAAGGAATTAAGATATACCATGTAATCTAACAAAATGGGCAAATCAGCAGATTCTGGGGAAATATTTTTCCCAGCACACCAAATGGAAAACCTTTTCCATTTAGAACTATAAGTAGCCCTAGTGGAAGGCTTTCTAGAAGCCTTTAGGATCTCGAGAACACCCTGAGAGAGGTGTAAATCAGTAAACTCTAACTCCTCAAGAGTCAGGCCTTGAGGTTGAGGGATTTGAGGTCCGGATACAAACCCTCCCTGGGCACAAGTCAACAGGTTGTGATTCCTGGGAGGCACAGGAAGATGGACTGTCAGAGACAGAAGGAGTGGGTACCAGGGCTGCCTGGCCCAATCCGGGCAATCAGAATCACCCTGCAAGGCTGAGATCTGATTTTGACTAGTACTTTGAATAGGAGAGGAAGGGGGAAGCATAGAGAACTTCCTCCCAATCCAGAAGAAGGGCATCCAGGGAACTGAGCCCAGCACTGGAGGCCTGCAACAGAACAGAGGAAGTTTGTGATTGTCTGGGGCTGCAAAAGATCTATCTGAGGGATGCCCCACCTGGCAAAAACTATCCCCAGCACTTGAGGATCCAGGGACCATTCGTGATGGCCCTGGGAAATCCTACTGAGGGCATCCGCTAGGACACTGTCCTTCCCTGGAAGGTGAACTGCTATGAGGAAGTGTTCAGGAATAGGCCAGAGACCACAACTTCATTGCCTCGGTGCACAAGGCCCAAGACAGAGTGCCCCGTTTGTTGATGTACCACATTGTTGTGTTGTCTGTTCTGACTTGTATCACCTTGTGGTGGACAGATGCAGAAAATGCTTGAAGAGCTAAAAGACAGCTCTGAGTTCCAGCAAATTGATGTGGAGCAGAGATTCCTGGGGAGCAAACTCCTTGAGTGGGAAAGGTCGCCCATGTGGGCTCCCAACCCAGGAGGGAAGCATCTGTAGTGAGAGTCAAGTCGTGAGAAGGAGAAATGAAGGGACCCCGCTCTTAAATTGCTCTGATCCTGCCACCACTGGAGAGCTAGGATCAAGGTTGAGTCACTGGGACCAACTTGGAAAGGGGTCTCTTCTCTGAGCCAATAGGTTCTCAAGTGAAACTGAATGTCTCATCTGAAATCTTGCTCCTGCACAACAGCTGTGGATGCAGCCATGTGCCCCAGGAGCTGCAGAAAGTGTCTTGCTGGTCGAGAGACCTGCAGAGTGAAGGAGGAGGCCAGAGCCACTAAATTCCTTACCCTTTCTAAGGGAAGAAAAGCTCTGGCTAGCTTTGTGTCCAATTCTGCCCCTATAAAGGTGAGTACCTGGACTGGTTCCAGAACCGACTTTGGTAGATTTAGCAGAAAACCCAGGGAGGTAGAAGCTGCTGGGTGACCTGCAGATGAGATTTACCTGTTCTGGGGACTGGCCTACAATGAGCCAGTCGTCTAGATAGGGAAAACAGCAATCCTCTGCCTCCTATAGTGGGCCACTGCCACTGCTAGACACTTTGTGAATACCCTTGGAGCACAGGTAAGGCCGAAGGGCATTGCTCTGAACTGGTAATGACCTGAGGCAGTTCAATCTGAGGTACTTTCGATGGGAGCTTCTGATTAGGACATGGAAATAGGCATCCTTGAGGTCCAGGGAGGCTAGCCAGTCCCCTGGCCTTAGGGAAGGTAAAATCATTGCCAGAGTTACCATTTTGAACTTTGGTTTCAAAAGATGCTTGTTCAGATATCTGAGATCTAAAATGGGCCGCCATTCTCCTGTCTTTTTTGGGGTAAGGAAGTATCTGGAATACAGACCCCTGCCCTGATGCATGGGAGGAACCCTTTCTACTGCTCTGAGAGCTAACAGGGATGAGACCTCTGTTTCCAGAGCGAGGGTCTCTGAAGCACTTGCAGGTAGAAAAATCTGCTTTCAACTTGGGAAACTTTTTGAAGCTGAGAACCAGACCCTGGCTTACTACTTCCAGAACCCACTTGTCTGAGGTTAAAGAAGCCCAATTCTGACTGAAGTAAGCCAGCCTGCCCCACTGGTACAGGAGAATCGGCCCTGGGCACCCCATCAGGGTGCCTGTTTCATGAGGAGCTTTAGGCTGGGGGTGGGAGCAGGTCTGCCCACCCTCGTCTGCCCCTGCCTCTGAAGAAGCCCTCTGAGCATAGGCAGAGGAGGCCTGAGTCTGGTAGAAAGGCCTGTGAAAAGGCCTACCCCTACCCCTGGGGGCATGCCTTTGAGGAGTGGCTTGCCGCTCCTTAGCCTTGCACTCTTGTAAGTAGTCCTATATTCATCCATCTTTTTCATGTAATTCTCTGTCTGCTCCCCAAACAGAGAATTTCCCACCACAGGAAAATCCAGAGCCTTAGTCTGGGTATCCTGTGACAAACTAGTACACCTGAGCCAGGCCAACCTACGAAAAGCTACAGATGTGGCCATGACCCTAGAGGAAACATCATTAACATCCACAGCAGCATGAAACTGAACCTTAGAGGCTTCAATGCCATCAGCAGCCACCTGTTCTAGTTCACTAGCCAGCTGGCCATGGGCCTGCTTGGCTAATTGCATAACAGTATCCCATCTAGATTTCTGATACCTAGCTACATAAGCCATATAATTTGCTTGCCTGAGTCCCAGAGAGGCTGCCATATACTGTTTGTTCGCCATGGCATCAATCTTCCTGGAATCCTTGTCAGGAGGATGTGAAGCCAGGGGAATATTAGCCTTATCACAGGCAGCAGCCTGAACTACCCCAACATGACTGCATTGCTGAGAAAGGAATTCTGTATCAGGGCCTGACAATGTATACCTTCTGTTCATCTTTTTATCTACAGGAGGCACAGAATTAGGAGCTTTTAAAATTTTAATTGTTTATTTCCTAAAAGACTTATGTAAAGGAATAGACAATCTCCTAGACTCTGGAATATCCATCATTTCTACAAAATCAGGCTCCTCTTGCTCATCCACAGCCTCTTCTAAAGGAAGCTGGAGGGTTTCAGCAACTTTTTTATAAAACATGAAATGAGATGGGGACTCAGACAGCATAGGGGGAGATTCTAAAGGTCTGTCTGGGGAGATGTCCGGTTCAATGGGCACACCCAGACCTTCCCAGCCACATTCATACTGTTCATAATCCTCCTCCCCCTCCTCTGGTTGATAAAATTCCTCAATATCATAATCCTGAACCACTGGGACCGGACGAACCGACCTTTTGCCAGATAGTGGTGGTTCGGACGGACCCTGAGACAGTGACTGGACAATTTGTATGGCTTTTGCTATCTCTGCAGCAGTTGGAGAAAGAATTTTGGACTCCAGACCTGCTGATTTTCTTGTTTTCTTTACTGGAATTGGTTCCTCAGAACCAGCTTTTCTTTGCCGAGGAAGTCTCGCCCTGGTCAGAGGGCACTCCTCTGGTTCGGTTGGCACCGAACTGGGCTGGCCATCCGGTCAGCGGACTTTTGGCCTCTCGTTCCCTGAGCCTGCCCAATCTTTTTCCAGGGTGGCTGCAGGGAAATTCTTACATACCTGGCAGTCTGACTGGAGGTGGTCAAACTCAGACAATAAACACATGTGGTGTGTGGGTCAGCCTTGGCAAAGACTTCCCCACAAACATCACAGTGTTGAAACCAATGGGCCAGTTTTTCTTTTGGGTTTCTCAGACATAATGCCAGCCTAACCAAAAACTTGCCTTTTAACGGTACCAGAGCAAACACCCTTATCGGTTCCTAACCGTGTCACGGGTATTGAAAAAACGTAATAAATCGGTTTTTTAGAACCGATAAGAACTGGAACCGACTCTAAAATAGTAACTTTTAGTTTTAAATGAGTTTTAAACCCACTGATCGGTTCAAAACCGAACCGATAACTTTACAAGTTCCACACAGACAAAACCTTCATTTACTTACGGTTACCACAGATAGAGCTTGAACGAGCGGTTTTGCGGTTAAATAAAACTATTCTCGGTTAAATCAACCGAGAAAACACTTTAAACGAAATGAACCGAGAAGAAGGAGAAATCTCGGGCGACTGTTCACTGAGGCGGAGTAAAGAATCTGACAGTTCAAGTTTGAAACAACACAGATAGAGCTGCTCTCGTGCCAAGATTCTATTTTGGAATGGTTTTAACCATTTCACTCTGGGGCAGTTCTACAGCTGGATCAAACTGCTACTGTCATAATATAGCAAGACTTCATGTTGTTTGAAGCAAGTGGGGTGACAAACCTCCCTCCCCCGGGAGAGGAGAGCAGTCCTCCAGATGCTCAATCTCTCTCGCCCCTGCCGAGCCCCCAGGCTCATTCCCGAACCTGGGTCACCGACATGGCGTGAGGTGTAGCGACCGCAGCCTTAACCACCAGTGCCACTGGGCCAGCTCCCTCCTCTCTCTCTTTCAAAGTTGCAGGAGAAGCTTGTCTACTCCAGGCTTGCAGACTTCCTCTCCACTTTCAGCTTTCTCTCTCCCTTCCAGTCTGGTTTTCAAAAGCACCACTCTACCATTTCCTCCATGTTGCACATCACTGACTCCATCCTAACTGGAATGAATCAGGGACATACAGCATCACTACTGCCATCTTCATCGATCTAGCCAAGGCCTTCAATTCAGTGTCCCATTCTCTCCTCCTGAACAAGGAGAGCTCTGCTGGCCTCTTAGCTCCTGCTGTTGATTGGTTCCGTTCCTACCTCATGGGCTGCCAACAGTCGGAACAGCTTGGAGGTACCCTCTCCCCTCTCTTACCTATCTAAGCTGGGGTCCCACAGGGCTCCATCTTTGGTCCCTTCCTTTCCAGAGTTTTAAATAGCCTGTGTTACATCACACTTTGCGATGCAAACCAGCTGCTCATGAGACCCATTTCTACTTTTAGATCACAAACAAAATATAATCCATTTTGTGAGCCTCTCCCAGGTAATTTGTTTTCTCCTCAGCCATCAATATAACAGTCTCATCACCGCAGCCTAATACTAAGCACTACTGGGAGCAATTACCGCCATTCAGATCCATGGCGGTGAGACTGTTAGTATACTATCAGCGGCACCACAACTCCCAAGGCACCCGACGGGAGAGCCGCATCATAGCGCCCGCCAGAGGCGGTCATCTGACCGGGCAGAAGGGGGGAGGAGCCCTCTGCTGACTTAATGGCCAAGGCCATGCAGGTCCCCGAAGCCTGGGGAGCCGACTTACTGGTAGCCGGGCAGTCCCCGGAGCAGCCGGGGGCCAACTTAGCGGCAAGTGTGGTGCGGCCGTCAGAGGAGCCGGCGGCCTACTTACCAGCAGAGGAGGGTTTGCAGGACTTACCTAGATCCCCAGAAACCAATTTCTCCTTAGTCAGCGGCTGGGAAGAGGCCTTGCTGGTTGAGGGCCCAGAGACCTCGGCCTGGGAACCCTCCATGGAGCACTCCCACTCCCTGCGCTTCTCTTTCTGATGTTCTGTTTTGGAAGGGGAAGAAGATGAAGATTCACGGATCCGTTCCATCCATTTTTCTAAAGATGCCAGCCAGGTCTTAAAGAGGTGGGCCTCCAGAGCCCGCTGCCTCCTTCTGCATGTGGCCCAATTAAACGGCTGGCAATTCGGGCAGGAAGAAACTGGATGGTCCGGGCCCATGCAGATCACACACTTCACGTGTCCGTCTTTATGTGGAATTTGAGTGTCATAAGACTGACACTACTTCTCCGGAGAAGACATAGGATGTTCGAAATCGAAGGAAAAAGTGTGGTGTAAACCGACGAAAAGATAGTAACTTTGAAAGATGATCACTGTGGGAAGTCTGCGATGCAACTGACACAAGGCGATGATGGGAAAGAACTGGTGGGCGGGCATGGGGACCGCCCACTATATAGGGTCATGCTGGTGTTGGTCACGTGACATCGGGTGGGTGATCTCCCGTCAAGTATTGCTAGAAAAGTCTGCTGTGCGGCCCAGACGCCTTGCGACGCTAGCCCTATATGTGGTGATCTACTGAAGAAACCCTCGATGTAAGATCAGCTGCTCCAGCAAAAAGAGTGGCATAAACAAGTGAGGCGAGCTCTCTGAGAAGAAAAGAAGAGGAGTGCTGCCCTCAGTGCTGCTGCTGTGAGTGAATGGGGTATCTATTTATTTTCTTTGTAACCAGGTATGGCCCATGAGATACAAGTACCTGTTTTCACGGCAGGTTAAGTGACTTGCGAAGAGTCACACAGTATGCAAGTGGAAGTTGTGGGAATCAAATAAAGGTTTCATGGATGTACCAAGCTTATTCACAGCTCATTACTCTAACCTCCAGGCTATACTGCCAATAAGGCTTGTGTCTGTGTAGTAAAACAGATCATGCAAAGACAGAGCTAATTTTAATGAGAATTTTATTCAGGAATTTTTTTTTTCCTTTTAATTGTATGTATACATATTTTTAGCATTTTTATGTTTACTAATCAAATTGAGACAAGTGCTATGCATCTTCACAGCTGATTAGCATTTTCACATCCAAAACTGCTAATCAATTTTTCCAGCTTATTTAAAACCCTGTCTTCTCTATATTCCTCAATGACCTGCCCTCTGCCTGTGTCAACTTGCATATACACAAGTATACAGATCACACAGTCACCTACTCCTCCGGCCCCTTGGCTGTGGCTGTGGAAGCTCCGCTCCAGCAAGACTTCCACTATGTATTGCCCTGGTTCAACCTAAACTAACTCTGGGTCAACATTAAGAAAACAGTGTCCATGCCTTTGGCACCAGTCAGGAACTGGCCAGGCTCTCACCCCTACTGGTCTTCTCCACACTAGATGGCACCTTTCTTGAGGCAGTCCCTGCCACCAAGTATCTCTGTGTAACTAGATAGCAAGCTGGACTTCTCCACCCACACGGACATCATCCACACCAAGCTCTGCCCCCGGTACCATAATAAGGACTGTTGGAGCTGGTCACCAAGATGGTTCTCCCAGTTTTCTACTATGCTGATGTGGTCTACGTGCCCACACTTCCTCCCCAGCCAGACTGGACACCCTCCACAATGCCTTCTGCAGTCTACCAGCTCACCCTCCCATACTCATTATTGCTCCCTCAACTCCTCCTTTTCCATCCTCCCTCTCCCCTCACACCGCCAGTAAGAACCACTGTGCTTCTCTCATCTCTAAATACTGGTTTGGATCCCTTCCCTTTTACGAATCCTCACTCTTCTATCCCATCCCTTCCTCCTCTTACTCCCTCCACTGCAGGGATCATTGGACCTTCTCCCTTCCCAACTCTCATCTGCTGGGCATTCTACCTTCTCTTATCATCTCCTCTCCCTCTGGAATCTGCTCCCCTGATCCGTCCACCTCTCCCCCTCACTTCCAACCCTTAGAAACCAGCTAAGGCTTCTCCATGCTCCCTCTGCCCTCCATCTGACCCTTCTCCCTGATCCTGACCTTCCCCTACAAAGGCCCATTACCCCTCCTTCATGACTGTGGCTCCTATTTGTAAACAAACTGCCTGTTTTACTTGTTTGCACTGCCACTTTGTTTTTTTGTTTACTGCACTGTGCGCTTAACTTTTGCCATTTGTGTTCTATGTCCACCACCCTAATGGCCAATTGTATGATCCGTTTGTCATGGTGTTCTTCACCTGCTCATTCATTATTCTGTTATTGCACTTTGTAATTTATCACTGCTGCTGTTCCTTTTTATGACAATATAGTTTTGTATTCTGTACTCCCCTTCCCCTGTGTCGCACCTGGAAACGAGCTCATTAGCAAATCAGCACTACCAAAATCCTTACAAACATCAGTGCTTCTGTATGCAGTGCAAATGCAGTCTTTTGCATAGGTGTCCGAGACTGGTTAGCTTGCACTCTCAAACTGTTTTAAGACAAGCTAACTGTGCCCTTCAACACAGCACATTATGCGCAACGGTACATGCAAAACACAGTAAGCACAGGGCAAAAAAGAATGCTCTTTGTTTGCTGTGACCCCTTTTTGTCAGCTTTCTTTGATTACAGTTTGGATATAATTACTGTTACAGTTTTTACTTATGTATATTTTAGTCTCCATGTAACTACTCTTGCTTGCACTATGTTACCCTGTTGACTGCTGCCATCCTCCCTGGGACCCACACGAAAACAAGATGCTGCATCTTATGGGGCAATCCGGTTGAAGCAATTTCAGATAAATTAATAAATAACCCATTCCAATATGCAGGCATAGAGAGTACATGACCTTATTTTTCTGGATGCATTGCACAAGTCACTGACAAGCAATGTCTTGTGCCCTGCCAATAACGAACCCTTGGGAAGGGAAGCCCTGCAGCATTCTCAATTACTATTGGCTTACACCCTGTTCTATTTTTTGAATGCGTTGCTCTGTTTTGTTTTCGGTTTGCCAGCTATGTAGCCACACTCCCAGGGTCTCCAGTCAGTGACATCATCTGTTGCAGTCAGTCAGTGGCTTCAGACATTGACACTGTTTCATGCAGAAGATACACGCAGAGGGAAATGGACCAGTTCGTCAATGTGCTCAACTTTCATTACGGTAGCATTTTAGGCAAGTAGTGATATCATGGCCAGGAGCCACAGATCGACTGCAACTCATGATGTCACTGGCTGGCGAAATCTATAATGGTGCATCGGAGGGGCTGTATGCAGAGCTACTTTAAAAGACTAAAGAGACAGAAAACAAAAAAAAGAAAGACACCTATAGAAGGAGAACAGGGCAGTAGCAAATACAAACTATAGAATGGGTAAGAGAAACAAAGACCTATGATTGGACAGATGTGAGCATGCATTAGTCCAACTCAACAAAACAGGTCAAAAATTATTATGTTTATGAACATACGAATAACAAAATGCAAGCAGAAACAAGCCTCATGGTCTATCGAGTCCACCCAATTGTGCAGCTAGCCCCTCAACTGCAGCTGCCCCACCCTCCCTCCCTCCCTCATAATTCAACCCCCTTACATCCTCCCACAGTTCTACACGATACCACCTCTCGGACAGAGGTTCCTAATTTGTCTACCACCCCTTCCGTGAAAAGTGTCTCCTGATTTCCCTCCTGAATCTCCCCCCCCCAGTCTCAGCCGATGCCCTCTTGTGTCCCTCCCCTTCTGATCTGGAGAATCACTCCTCTGTATTAATTCTATTAATACTCTTTAGGTACTTACAGGTTTCGACCATAATCCCCCTATCCCTCCTCTTTTCCAGGAAATATATTTGCAGCTCTCCCAGCCTTTCCTCATAGGATTTTCCCTCAAGTACCTGGATCATCTTCACTGCCCTACGCTGCACCTCCTCCAGCAATCTGATGACCCTCTTCAGGAATGAATGCCAGTACTGCATGCAGTATTCCAGGTGCGGCCTGACCAGTGACCTGTACAGGGGTAGGATCACTTCTCTGTGACTGGAGGACATTCCCTCTCTTTTAGGATCGACTCCATGAGTTTCCCCACGATTGAAGTGAGACTTGCTGGTCTGTAGCTGCCTAGTTCATCCTTCAGGTCACTTATAAAGGGGCATCACATGGGCCATCCTCCAGTCCTGTGGCATGCATCCTGTGTCCAGTGATGTACTGTGCAAGACTACCAGTGGTCCCACCAGGATCTCAGCTAGCTCCCCAAGTACCCTAGGGTGAATGCCATCTGGCCCTGGTGCCTTGTCCATCCTCAGTGCCCACAGTCCCTCCAGCACCCCGTCCTCTGTAATCCTGATATCAGTCACCCCCGTCTGCCCCTCTGCCCACTCCACCCTTCCAATGGGATATCTAACCCCCTCTTTCCTTCGTGAACACAGCACAGAGGTACTCATTCAGTGCCTCTACCTGGTCCTCCCCCTTCTCCACCCACCCTCCATCTCTCTTAATCCTCACAATCTGGTCTTTGTTTCTTATTCTCTCGCCAATGTACCTAAAGAAGTCCTTTTCCCCATCCTTGATTCCCTATGCCAGTTTCAGCTCTCTGGAACTCTTGGCCACTCTGACTAGCCTGGTAACTTTCCCCTTGACTTCTTCGTATACTTGTCTTTGTCCCCTTGCCCTCCAGATTTCCTAAGCCTCTGGAATGCTTTTCTCTTGGCCCTCAACCCTTCCATTGCCTCCCGAGTCAGCCAGTTTGGCTTCTTTGCTCTCCTCTTCTTGTTCCATGTCCTGGTGCAGGTCTTAGTAGCCTCTGTTAGCCCTTTCTTAATGATATTCCATTTTTTGCTGGCACTCATGCATGTCTGAATTCCCATCAGATGCTCAACCAAAATATCCCCCATCCTTTTAAATCCGCTCCCTTAAAAATCGATCACCCTGGTACCCGTTCCTCTTGTTACGCTTCCCATATTGAGTGTGAACCACACCGTAGGAAGGTCGCTCCCAGCCAGGGGATTCACCACTCCCAGATCCCTTACAGCCTCTCCGTTTGTTAATACCAGGTCCAGAGTCCTACCCTCCCTAGTCTACTCGAGGACCAATTGCACCAGGAAGCAGTCCTGAAATGCATCTAGTAATCTCTGCTCCTTTGCACACGTGGTGGTTGGGAAGTTCCAGTCCACCACAGGGAGGTTGAAGTCCCCCACCACTACAGTGTCCCCCTTCCTACAGACTCTTCTAATCTGTTCAGCCAACTCCCTATCCAGTTCATCCCCGAGCTGGTGGCCTGTACACTACCCTTACCCTCAGTGTCTCTTTTAGAGTCTTGAAATTGCATCCAGAGGGCCTCTGTCCTGCCCTCCACCCCCTCCTCGTTCATATACCTTATCCCCTCCCTCACATACTGTAGATCTCCACCCCCCCTTCCCCCCTAGTCCTGTCCTTTCTGAATATCCTGTACCCTGGGATCATCATATCCCAGTCCTGGTTCTGGGTGGCCCATGTCTCCGTGATGGCTGCAATGTCCACCCTCCCCACAGCAAAGAAAGCCTGTAGTTCTGCTGATTTGTTATCTAAGCTTCTCACATTCAGCGAGACCACCCTCCAAACTGTGTCGTTCTCCCCAGCACCCTGGCCCCCCAACCCCCCCAATACCTCCTTGTGTCCCCACCTCAAATACCTCTCTGATAGCTTGGGAGGTAGACACACATGTCTACCCCCTCTGGGATCCCTGCCTACTAGCTGTCCTCACACCACCACCACCACCACCAGTCTATCCTTGATGCTATGTACCCCTTAAACCTCTGTTTTAATACCCCTTTCCCATCCCAAGTGCAGCCTATCCCCTGCATATGGATCCTTATTGTCCCAGGTACTGCCCCAGTCCCCCACTACCCCGTACCCCTTAGACTGACACCATTTCCCCAGCCATTTGTTGAACTCCCCAATCCTCCCTTCCCGTACCCATGCAGGGTACCGGGAGCACCTCTGAAAAGGCCACCGATTCCCCTACTTCCTCACACAGCCCTCCTAATTCCTCAAACCTCCTCCTCACTACTTCCACCATCTCCTCCACCAGGTCATTATTGCCCACATGCACCACTACCTGCGGTTCTTCCTGCCCCTCCTTGTGCACTTAAGAACTGCCTGCCCTGTCTGCCATTAGCCCGGGTATAGCCTCCACCCATATTCTACTGTGCCTCTCTCCCCTGCTGCCCATCTGGTCCCTTTAAGTATGCCCCCTTCCTCGTTTCTTGTCCCTGTCCTCACCCCTTTCCCAGGGTATCCAATCTTGGAGCAAACCAGCTAACTGACTCCACCCTTCCTCCTCTCTCACCCTTCTCCCCCATGCTGTCCCCTGCCCCCTCCCTATCCCCACATCCCTGCCCTCCACCCTGGCCCCCCCATCTCTACTCCACCCCTGTCATCCACCCCACCAGCAATGCTTCTCTCCCCTTCAGCCCTGTCACCCTCCTCTAATCGACTCCTGTCCCTTGTGGGTTTCCCTCTTCCTCCCTCTCCTGCTCTCCCCTGGAGATTACCACCACCACCACCACCACCACCAATGTTGCCAGCACAGCAAACCTATTTCCTGGCCATCTTGCCTGGCTGTGCTTCTGCCCCCCTCCCCCCAACTCTAGCCTTCCCACTAATGCTAGGCCCCTTGTTTGTTCCATTCCTGCACTCCCTCCCCATCACTTCTCTTGAGCCACTGTTCCTCCCCCATGGTGTCCTCATGTTATTCCCTGAATGTGACCCTCCTGCCTCCTGGCCCCTCCAGCTCTCTACCAAGCCGCAGCACTTCCTCCTTCAACCTCAACCAGATACAGATTGGACACTCTCCTAGTCTCCACAATATGTTAATCCAAGCTGCCACCCCACATCCATTACAGCCCACTATCCTACCCATGATACCAGTACTAACTACAAAATACAGTTCTATCTATAGGTTTCTACCCAGTCCAGTCTCTACTTAAAAATACATATGTTTTCCAGCAAAATACAGCATGAGGTGCTACACCTAAGTACAAAACACAGTACTATCTGTAAGTGTACATCTTTTACCTCTTTAGCCCGAGCTACATATCACTCTATAACATTACCAAGAACAATCCCCTCTGTTAGGGCATGTTAGTGGATGCACCTGGTAGTGTTTTCTGCCAATCCCAATGCAGCACCGTGCCCCCCCCCCAAACTGGAGTCAATCAGCCTCTTACACAACTGCACACCTCAGGCAGGAGCAAACACATCCCTGTTGTTCATGCTTCTTCAGTTTCCAGCCCCAAACTGAAGCACTGGTGAACTTCACTGGTCAGTTTTTTAAATAAATCAGAGGAACCTGAGCCAGCCCAGTTGAGTAGGGGACTGAGGCACTGTCAAGTGCCTTATCTCTCCCCTTGTCGGCGACCAGAGTTCCAGAACCGAGCTCAGGTTGCTGGGGGTCGGCTGGGGAGGGCCAAGAGAAGAACTGAGCAGCCAGCTGTCAGCTCTCCTTTTTCGGATCACAGTGGTCGGCCTTCCTAGCTCTTGGCTGCCACCAGCTGGAAGCTTAGTGGCAGCGCCGACGCATGGGAGGCAGACATAGGGGAGGGTGGAAGGAGCCGCAGTTCTGGAACACATGAGTGCCTCCATGCGCATGCGCCCTCCGAGTCTCACCGCCAGCTCTGGCAGTAGCAGGCAGAAAAGCGAAGTGGAAGCTGAGCTGGCCAGGCCCTTCTACTCAGACCAGAGGAGCAATCTGGACTTTGTGCTCGGGGAGATCAGTAGGGGAACTAGCTCCCTGGTCTCGAGGGAGGTGGGGGACGGTCTGAAGATGTCCAGAGATGTGAGTGACAGCCACCCAGTCTGGCTCTAAAGGGGATATATAAAAAAAAAAAGGGGCAACGGAGGAACCTGTTTATAATCACAATCTAGCATTCCAGGGCATGAGCAATTGTGGAACAACGGTACTTCTCTATGGCACTAAACGTTGCCTCGTGCCCCACTTCACAAGGCCTGCCATTATCTTACAATAGCGCACATCCAGTCATGCCTTATTGCTTAACTGGGAATGCTTCAATGCTTCCCTTCCCATTTAAGATAAAACTTTAAAAAGCTCCTAAAATATCAAGGGATGCATTCCAAAATGAAAACATTTAGACCCATCTCCCTTTATGGTTCATACATTTGCTGCACTCAGCGCCTTCTTTCTGCCTTTATATCATGGGCATTAACATCCAAACTGGATCTTGGTCCCCTAGATTCCTCCACCACCGCCTCACATCACGCTTTTTATCTTCCCCATCGACACTCTCTCCACCCCCCAGTCCTGTCACCGACTTTCTCATGGATGTACTGGTTATCCACTGCTTACCCAGGACCAGAACACTGGTAGGTGGCCTGCCATGGCAGTCATGCATGGGCCAGCTGGGGGGGGGGTACCAGCATGATAGTCGACCAGGCCTTTATCCTCAGCTCCTGGTTTTCTCTCTTCAAGGGCGCCAGCGTGCAGTGATGTGTGCGCGCACACACACACACACACACACACACACACACACACACACACACACGTGTGCGGAGGCAGGTATAGGGGCTTCTCCTGCTGCACTGCCACCCGGTTGACACCAGGCGGCAGTCAATTAGTGGGACGCAGCGTCCTGCTGCCCCCCATGGGAGGAGAGCTGTCCGAGACACTCAATCTTCCCGCTGCGGTCAGCCCCTGAGCAACCAGAGTCTGTTCCCGAAGCCAGGTTGCCACAGCAAGCAGTAGCACTACCGCAGCGGTATTAGGCAGGTTACGGTCCGCTAGATGTGATCAGCTGTTACTGCTTTCTCTACACCTATCACAATTAGCTGGCAATTATAATGTCACAAGCAGAGGTTTATGATGTCACAAGCAAAGGATGGTGATGGTCAGTGAAGACAAGAAGCCACAGCAGGCAAAGTGTAAGGGACAGGGATCCTGATTTCTTGTTCCAACTAAGGAACGTAAGACAGCAGAAGTCAGTACATCCACAAAATTGTCCTCCACCTCTCAATGGTAATACGCATTTTTGTAATCAACCAAAATGACAGCATCAAGCACCTTTAAATCCTGCCTTTATCCAGTATCCAGGAAAAACTTTCATAATATACAGTACTCCCTCTGTTATCTGCCACCCTGATTACCCGCCGCCCAACTGTTCTTGTATGAAAGTGGGCAGAGAATCAAGGGTGCACTGTAATATTCACACACTATTCTGTATATTTAATTCAATTTCTGCATTACTGTCCCCCATTCTTCATTATTGTGAACAATTACATCAGTGAGGGGAAAGAAGAGTGGCTGAGATGACGTCCGAGATGCAGAGATCCTGTTTTCATGCAAACCTCGTCAGTACTATAGAAAATGGGTACATAAGTACAGAAAATTAAGAAAACAGAAGTTGATTTGAGTCAGAATATTATATTTAAAAAGGTTTCAAAGATTATCCTTCTTACTAGTTTTGTTGCAAATTGTGATAACTTTTATTGGACCAAAGACTCTGTACACAGATGTTACAGTATATATTGCATACTGCCCCTTCCCGAGAGGGAGGGGTAGCTACAGAATAAGGGCTGCTAGCTGAGCATTGAGCAGACTTGGTAGACAGGCCCCTTTCTGCTGGCAATTTTCATATGTTCGTATTAACGCCCATAGTTAAAAGGAGAAGCGATATCTGACTCGGCAGTGCAGCAGCATTACTGCTCGCCATGCCAGCGACCCGGGTTCAGGAGCGAACTCCAATTGTAGTGGGTCAACTGTGGCGTGGGACCACCATGCATCCAAGGGACAGCCATCCTCCCAAGGGTAGGGAGGAACATATCTACCACAGCACACCTGACACCCAGTGGTGGCTGGGTGTGATGGAAGATGGGAGGCCAATTGAGGTGTGGGATGCTAACAGATGCGAGCTGTGTCACTGCACATCAGACGACCCAGAAGACAACTGGAGAAAAGCAACTTGCTGGGCAGGGTGACAAACAGCGCCCACCAACAGGCCTGGCACCACTAAGTGAGCACCCCGACAACTGGATGCTGCTACACAGAAGAGCTTGGGTAGTCCGCCCAACCCTGCCACGGCCAGTAGGTCATGGAGGTTTCTGGGGTACATCCCAGGGATAGAGGGTGACTGGATGGGGGGTGGGGTCTAGAAGAGAGGCAGCAAGAGTAAGCATAAATGTAATAATTAAAAAGAAAAGCAGAAAATATACGAATACCACCAACAGCTTACTCTGGTTCAGTTTGTTGCTTACCATCTGTACCCCCCAGTGCCCTGAAAAGGGACTTCTAGGCCCAGTGGGGCTTACCGGTCAACAAAATTAAATAAGTAGAAATGTGTCCATTTGTAAAAAAAATTTTCCCTTGTAGATTTTTATCTCCTTGGTTATCAGCTTGCACCCATCAGCTAACCCTCCCCATAGCTCAGTCACCAGTCTTGTCCTGGCTCACCCAATTATGCCATGACATGCCCACTGTGCCACAACTGGGAGGGTCCCCAGTTCCCCCAAGGAAGGAGCTAGGTGGACGGTGCAGGCTTTCAGGGGAAGAAGGCTTCATCTTGCGCAACATGATTTTTTTTTCTCAAATTCTTGTCATCCAATCACTGTTAGGCAGCGGGGGAGGGATGAACATGATGTACCCTTGCTATACAACAATGTTACTAGGTGGCAGTAATGTACTGCAAAATGTGGGAAACACAAGTGGAATTTAAAAAAAATCTTGACCAGCTCCTTGATTGGAGTTGACATCGACTGCACCAGCAGAAGCTTTGTGGTGGTGTTGACTGACCCCTCAACTGAGGAAGCTCAACCAGTTTGGGGAGTCCATGCGATCTGGACGAGCAAGAAATGAAAATTACGTACCTACTGTAATTATGATCTTTCTGTGTATCTTCACCATTCATCACTGTTTGGTACTTAGCCGGAGGTCAGGACCCACGGGAGCCTTTTTTTTTTAAATTTATTTATTTATTTTTTTTAGGTAGGTGGAGCCCACGCACCATCGGCGCTGCCCTCGAGGCCGACGCACTGCGTGGCGCTGGTGGGTTGGCCGTTAGGCTGCGTCGACTCCGACCGCCTGCCAGTTCTGAGTCGCCGGAGAGGTAAGAGGAAGGGAGTGGAGGGTGAGACAAGGAAGTCCAAGGGACAAAAAAAGGAAAAGATACATAAACCAAAAAGGAGAAATAACGACAGAGGACAGAAAGGGAGAAAAGTTGGAATCTAAAGGGATTGGGAGGGGCCCCAATCTCTGGAAAAGGAAGAGAGAGGTAGGGTGGGTAAAGAATTTAGGAGAAGAGGGGGGAGTTAAACATCCCAGACTCTGGTCCGTCTCCAGATTACATAGGAACTGCAAGGAGTAGCCAAAGGCTTTCTGCCAGAATTCAAGGCACAGAATGGCTGGCAAACACTCCAGATAAGCAGAGTCGGCTATTCTGGAAGAAGGACAGGGTACAGAGAATTAACACCCTCTCAAGGAAAGATTATTGGTGAAAAAAAGGGAACACTTTTTTTTTTATATATAAGCAAGGAGAAATAAGTTGGACGGAAATAGGGAGGAGGAGAGAAAGGAGGGCAACTGTCAACTCCCACCCCACAGGGGTGGAGCCAAAGCACTGGAGAAGGAGTGCCCCCCCAACCCTGCTGTCCACTCTCCTCGAAACATTATCCCCATGTGCCCTGTTTACCCCACCCCAGAAAGAAAGGAGAGGGGAGGATGGTAAGAGAGGGAGAGGGGACCCAGAGACTGAGGCCCCAGGGGATGGAGGGTGGGATCGTGATGAATGGTGAAGATACACCGAAAGATCATAATTACAGTAGGTACGTAATTTTCATATCTTATCTGTGTCAACCGTCACCATTCATCACTGTTGGGTGAGTACTGAGCTCCCCGAAGGGGGTTTCCTTTACATCCTAAGGGACAAAGTCCCTTAGCTCTCAGCGGCTGACACACTAAGAGGGAGAACCTTCAGGGCCTGGAGAGGCCAGAGAGTGAGACGGGGATCCCCCGGAGGGGGAAGGAAGTTGCTCCGACTAGCGCCGTCTCGCTCTACGGGAAAAGAGACAGGTTCTCTGGTGAGCGGAGTTAATCACCCTACGCTGGGCCAAGGGTGACAACCGAGAAAGACACAGCCATGCCGTCCGCTTAGTGCAGATCGCTGTCCCTACAACCCTGGTAGCTACCTCATTGGCATCATAAGATGCCCTCGCTTCGTGCCTTGCTAGTTCCAGGCCAGGCGCACAGAGTGCAATGGCTTGTCTGGTTTGCTCCGTATCAGGCAATGAGGCTAGGAGCTGACCTAGCCTGGACCACAAGAACCTGTCATAGGCTGTATAGTGGGCCTGATGTGCAGAAATGGAAAGCAATAACCATGCCGAGTAGAAAGTCCTCCTACCCCAGAAGTCAAAATCCGAGGAGTCTTGATCTGGGGGCCGGTCACTGTGAAGGGCGCAAAGCCCATCAGGAGTATCCAACTGCGTCAATCCGGACTGTGGATGAGGCATGGAACCTGGAGACTCCAGGGGTGTGCAATACCTCTGGCTGAGATCGCTTGGGGCAGGAACTCCGGAGAAGGGCCTCTGCCAGGAATGCAACGATGCCTCCTGAAAGGGAGCAGGCCAGGGCGGCACCACAAGGGTGGCCTCGCCAAAATCACCTAGAAAGGCGTGCACTGAGTGCTTAAGATTGCTAATAGTGGCAGGTGTGAGGTGCAAGTCCTCCAACATCCTCAAGAGGAAGCGCTGATGCTCAGCGAGATCAGCAGCTGGAGAGATGTGGACAGAAGGTTCCTCTCCCCCAGAAGAGGGGGATGAGGAGCTGGAGGGCACCGGCTGTTCAGCGGGCGGCTGCCCGGGGGGAGGCTGAAAAACCTGACTGTCCATCGCCCTAACGTAGGCTGGGAACCGAGCAGCCACCGCTTTGAACTGCTCCCAGGAGAGAGGCCGGCTAGGACCAAGGATGCCTGGGAGCGTAGGAGAACGTGACAGAGGAACAGGGACAGAGCCGAGAAGAGATGTCGGCTGACCTCCGCCTGGGCTAAGGAGCGGACCGGAAGCACCCACGGAAGAAGGTGCCCTGGAAGACCCCACAGCCAACAGCTGAACAACCATTTCGGTACTGCCCTGGCTGCACCTGGAAGAATCCCCCCTGTGAGGCAACCGGGGCCGTATAGGTCTGGAAGGACGGTCCCCTACCTCAAAAGAATGGGGCTCTCTCAAACAGACCGAGGAGGAAGAGCAGAGATCTGCACTATGGCTTCTCCCAGAGCCCGGGTGGACTCCCGAAAAAGGCCGCCATGCCGACCCCACACACCTCGACCCCTCAGAGTCCAAAAGAGCCCTCCTCCTCCTCGAGAGGGCCAGCCTAGGTAGCCGACAGCTCTGGGTAGCACCCGAAGGAGCTATCCAGGGCACAGCACCCTCCCCTCCCGTAGGTGCTCTGATCAGCCCCAAAGTTGGGCAATCTAGGCACACCACAGGTGGGGGTACCACTGCTGAGGGGGTCAGTGAACCCACCAAGACCGGGCTGCAGAGCAATGGTGGCCTGCACCACTGCCCGCTGGTCAGCACCCCTGACCCCAGTCTCGGCAGCCACCAACCCCACCTCAGAAGGGGGCTGACTCCGGCTTGTCGAGGAGACTACTGGGTTGCCCACTCCAACAGCCAACCCAAAAGGGTCAGACTGTCCGTTTGACTCAGAGCTCGACTCCACCTCCGAGGAGGTAGAGGCCGAGGCCCTGTGCCAAACCATAGGAGGGCACCCACTGCCATCTTTGTCAAAGGGGCCAGAAACTAAAGCCGTGCCCAAGTCGGTGCCAGTGCCCCCTACAGCACCGTGAGCTGAATCCACAGGGGGCATGGCTCCAGCACCAACAGGAGCCCCAGAGTCGGGACCAACCACGGCACCATCCAGCCCCATGGCGCCGTGATGGCCCCGTCGGCGCTGCCCAGCTCCATGGCGCCGCAAACGGCGCAGAGGGCAGAGGCGGCACCGACTGTGGAATCAGACGGCCCCACGGCACCGAGCCCCGAGGACACGGCGCCGTGCTCAACCTCGGCGCCGAGGCGAGACACGGACAAAGACAGCACCATAGCAGCTCCCACAGCTGACAGAAGCCACAGCACCGCACGACAAGTCGGCGCTCTCCGTTAGGGCCCACGGCGCCATGAGCAGCACTGAGGCCCGCAACGGCGCCGACTGATGGCGTCGAGGACGGTGCCGACCTGGGCCTTGCGAACCGCAGGTCCAACACCGTGGGAGCCTTCACCCCTGAAGGGGCGATTGCTGTGGCGGCGCCTCCCGCCCGCCCCCGGAAGGAGCAGGACGGGCCTCCTGCGTCATGGAAGGAGCCTCAGTAATGGCTAGGCTACTAGTAGCCGAGGTTCCCTCCTCCTTGGTCCGTATAGAACTGGGAGGGGACCTGGAGGAAAGGCCGAGAGTGCGTGGCTTGGCCAGACGAGTGCACGCCCGACCCCCGAAAATCGGCGGGGCTCGACCCACTTTCCATGCAAGTTGTTGGATGACCCAGCGGTCCATGGAGAAACAGGTGTCGCACGAATCCATGTCGTGAAGCGGGCCAAGACACAAAAGACAACGGTCGTGTTGGTGGGTGACGGAATACTTTCGGCCGCATGGGCATCATCGCATGGGGAGCCGACCCGTCCTAGAAGCTTTCTTGCCCTCCGACCAAGACATGACCTACGGGGAAAAAAAAACACCAGAAACAGACTCGACATTGCAGAAATATAAAGAAAGATCTTACCAGGTGATGTCGAGTATTGGCAAAAACAGAACCGGCAGGAGGACCGACGGACTTCGGCACCGAAGGATAAGATTTCAAAACTGCAGAAAACGCCTAGGATTTTCTTCTCAGCGCCCCACGAGGCGACCTCTACTGCAGGAGACAAAGAACTGGAGGCAGGGAGTCGACAGCCCAACGCCAAACTCCAGCGCACAACAGTGCGGCCCCGAGGGCGCGCTGATGGTGCGCCGGCTCCACCTACCATAAAAAAAAAAAGAGGTTCTCGTGATGTCCCGACCCCGCCAAGTACCCAACAGTGATGAATGGTGAAGACTGACACAGATAAGATCACTCCCTATCCCAAGATCAAATGTGGCGGTGCTTCTTATGCTTTCTGTGACGCGAAGGGACTCTCGCTGAAAATTTTGAAGAACTCTGTACATCTCCCTAAACTCCTGGCAGTCCCCAAAGGGAAAGCTCACGGCTGGCTCAAAGGAAACCACAGCAAAAACTGACAAGAAGCCCATGGGCACAAACTGGGCTGCTAATCCAGCAGCTGCTGAACCCTGTTGACGTTCCTCAGGCCTACTTGAAAGGAAGCATGCCTTCTATTCTTTCAACAATGAAGGATGCATGACCTGGCAATATGGGTGCCCACCAACACAGTTTGCCCTCAGGCAGTATAGGCACGTGCTGTGCGGATACATGGTATACATCTTCTGCCAACACCAAATGCTCCGCTTCAACTTTATGTTTTTGTCATCCCTCCTCAAATCATCAACAGACAATGAACCAGAAGACGAAACACACACAACAGTTGAGAGACTATTAAAATACTGTGAAATCACCGAAGAGCTGGCGTTTCAAAACTGGTTTCCCTCACATGCTGTAGGAGCTGTGAAGGAGGAGACCTATCCCTTCCAGCATAAAACATCTATTGTCAGACAGCATGGAGCTGCAGGTTGACACCAAAGGCGGTGGGAGGGGCCAAACTTTAAGATGTCCGATGACTCAGATACACTCCAAGAAACTGCCTAAATGTGGATAGTGAACGGAATCCAAGTCATTAGAATTAGTAGTACCAACTGATGGTTGAGGCACTGGATGCCACACCTCCCATCACACCGACAACCCGGGGTCAGGAGTGACCTTAGACGGAGGGTCGGCTGGGGGCAGGAGGATTGAGCATTCCAGGCACTGCTCTCCTTCAGGGAAGGAGGGCAATGGATAACCGCGCCGCGCTTGGCTGGGGTCAGCATGCTGACATTAGCTGTGGGTCGGGCGTACAACGAACGGTAATGTCATTGACGCCATTGCACACCCACACTGTGAGGGGGGGACCAGTACACAAAAGTCCTCCAGCGGCTTGATGAAGATGGTCCCAACAACGCTGCATCACACACTCAGGCTGCCCTCCTGGATCCTGACCTGAGGCTTCCGCAGTGGTGGGGTACATACCTGCTGTGAAGCAGTCTGTGAGAAGAATGGGGTCGGCACGAGCACTGGGGTGGTGCGGTGTCAAGAAGACCGCTAGATAGGGGAACCACAGGTAATACCCCCAAGCGAGGAAGGAATAAAAGAAAAAGTAAAAAAAAAAAAAAAAAAAAGTAGTACCTCTAGAAGTTGTCAGTTGCTACTTTTTTGTAGCGGATGCCTTTTCCTTTTGCTATTACAAGATTCTATACCAGACAGTACTAGATGCCGTGTGTGAAACAGTACATTGCCTGGAGGCAGACATCTCTAGTTCTAGTCCCTTTCACGCCTCATCAGCCTTCTGACCTCACTGATTGACATCACAGCTGCCCAAGAAGAGCTAATCCCGTTGCTAGACTGGTCACTTGTGATGTCACCATAAGAGCAGACACGAAAGACCATTAGGCCTATTCTGCTGGCATTTTAGTATGTTAGTAAGATCACAATGCTTGAAGAAGTATGAAAGGGGATAGATGTCAGCCTCCACGCAGAATACTGTTCTACACATCAAACCTAGTACTGCTGGGTAGATTTTATTAGCAAAAGAAACATACTTCAGAAATAAAATAACAGCTGGCTACTTTTAAGAATTAATAACATTTTATGTCTCTGCTATGTTTGTCTTGCAAGCTCTTTAAACAAACAAACGGTTTTTAGGGCTTTCTGTTGATGTTTCAGCAGTTAAACCTAATCCTCTAATAAAATATTGCTGGGTTAAAAATCCAAGAAATTGCTTAATCCGAGTGATGGGCTCATCCTTTCAAGACTATGTAAAGTTTAATTTTGGCTCAGTGTTTACTTTAACAGTGCTCAGGGTCAATCTAGCCAGCACGAACACCTTCTGCGGCTGCTGCTGCTGCTGCTGCGGCTGCTGCTGCTACAGGAAGGAAAGAGTACATCCCAGTGCTGAGGAGTCCTGTGGGAATTTGATCTTGGGCTCATGACAAGTTTCCAGACGACAAACACCAGCAACTAGCTCCTTGTACACAGCTTAATCTGGGGGGATGGGGCAGGGGAAAACAGCACAAGAGGAGGGCAACTGAATAGCCTGTCTTCTATGCTGGATCTCTGGTCAAGAAGTGGGCCTCCAGGCCTACCAGATACCAGCGGGCAATGCTGCAGACAACTGGCAGATAGGCAAAATGGAGAAGGAAAACAGAAAGAAAGCAGCAGGGCAAAATGTGAATTGGGAGACTGGAGAAAGTTCTAATATGTGAATGCATCCACAACAGCAACCTGATAGACCATAGCAAGTATTTTCCACTGCCTGATTTAAACATTCATAAGCACCCAATACCCCCACCACTGAGGACTGGGCGATAGAATGGCACAAGACAGTCCCTCTACATGCCTACGTTTAGTGCAACAAGTTAGAAGTTGTAAGGTGCCTTCTATTAGCCCTTTATATCAGCAAATACAGGTTACTCACCTGTAACAGGAGTTCTAGGAGTGGTATATATGTTGTTCATCCACACTTTGTGGCAGGTTCTTTGCCCGCTTTAAATCTTGCCGGAAGGTCTTCAAGCTGGCTCCTCCCACCCACCCAGGTGGTAAAACCCTGGCTCCACCCCATGACGCCAGATCTAGCCCGCTGGAAGCCAGGTTGTGCGTCAAAACCGGGGAGGTCGGCTGGGTCATGTGGATGAACAACATATACCACTCCTAGAACTGCTATTACAGGTGCGTAACCTGTATTTCTAGGGACGTGGATATGTTGTTCAATGCACACTTTGTGGCAGACTCCTAGCAGTTCTCCGGGAGGAGGGAGGCACAAGGCGCGCACCCCCTACTTGGGAAATAAGGACTGGAGAACCAAGGTCCCAGAACCGGCATCCCGGTGTGACTTTAGGTCAATGTGGTAATGGGAAACAAAGGTGTGTGCTGACTTCCAGGTAGCAGCACTGCAGATTTCCTGGATAGGGACGTCCCTAGAAGCAGCCACCGAAGCAGTGGTATGGCGGGTGGAATGAGCTCTTATCCCTTTGGGAGGCTCCATGCCCACCAACCTATAGCACAGATCTATGCAGGAGGTGACCCACCTGCTTATCATCCGCTTGGCTGCAGGTTTGCCAGGTGCGGCTTCAGCTTAGGTGACAAACAGCTGGCGAACCTCTCCCCGAACTTCAGCCGTCCGCTCTTTATAATAAGCGAGCGCCCTTCTAGGGTCCAAGGAATGGAGCCTATATTCGGCATCTGAGGTGTGATTGGGGTACAACTCCGGCAGAGTCGACACCTGGTTAAGGTGAAACTCCGACACCACCTTCGGAAGGAACTTCGGGTTGGGGCGAAGAACAACCTTGTCCTGTGGAAGATCAGGTAGGGAGGCTCGATGGAAAGCCTGAAGCTCTTCCATCCTTCTGGCTGACATAACAGCCACCAAGACAGGTGAGAGATGTCACACCTGTGCATCGGTTCGAATGGCTTGCCCATGAGCTTAGCCAATACCAGCAGTTGACCCCACAGAGGTGGAGGTTCTCGCACTGGAGGGGATATGTGGTTTAGGCCTTTAAAAAAAAAAAACACCACCTTTTTCTGCACCACCACTGCTTGCCGGCCTACGCCCGTAGCAGAGAATGGCCAGGGTGCACCTTAAGGGTCGCCGACCGAAGCCCTAGCTGAGAAAGGGACCACAGGTAGTCCAAATACTAACCAATGGACACCAAATGGAGAATCTCTTCCATTTGGAACCACTTCTGAAGGAAAGAACTGTCGAGTATCTAGAGGCCAGAGGGGCACAGGACCCAAGACAGCATGGATTCACAGCGGGAAGGTCATGCCAGACGAATCTGATAGATTTCTTTGACTGGGTGACCAAAGTAGTAGATCAGGGAGGGGCTGTAGACATGGCCTACCTAGACTTTAGCAAGGCATTTAACAGTCCCACACAAAAGATTAATATACAAGTTAGCCAGCCTGGGAGTGGGTCCCAAGACGACAGCCTGGGTAAAGAATTGGCTGGAGAATAGGACACAGAGAGTAATAGTACATGGAGTCCACTCTGAAGAAAGGGGGTTACTAGTGGGGATACCCATGGGTTCAGTATTAGGACCGGGTCCTCTTCAATGTCTTTATAAGCTACATTGCAGAGGGACTGGAAGGAAAAGTATGTCTCTTTGCAGATGACACAAAGATCTGCAACAGAGTTGATGCACAAGGTGGGGTGGAAAGGATGAGAAGGGACTTGGCAAGGTTAGAGGTCAAATGTATGGTAGCTTAGATTCAATGCTAAGAAGTGCAAGGTAATGCACCTGGGAAACAAAAACCCAGGGGAAGAGTACACAATGGTGGGGGGTGAGATACTAACAACAACAAAATGGAAAGGGACCTGGGGGTAGTCATATCAGATGACCTAAAGGTGGGCAAGCAATGTGAGAGGGCAGCAAGGAGGCTGGGGATACTGGGATGCATAGGGAGAGGCATCACCAGTAGAAAACAGGAAGTTATTATCCCTCTGTACAGACAGCTGGTCAGACCCCATCTGGAGTACTGTGTGCAGTTCTGGAGACCCAATCTCCACAAAGACATAGACAAGATGGAAGCTGTCCAGAGGAGGGCAACTAAAATGGTGCAGGGTCTGCACCGGAAGACATATGAAGAGAGACTAAAGGAGCTTAATATGTATAGCCTCGAGGAAAGGAGGGAGAGGGGGGACATGATAGAAACTTTCAACTACCTCAAGGGAATCAACAAAGTCCAAGAGGGTAGCATCTTTCAGAAAAAGAGGTGTGCAAGAACAAGGAGGCACAATTTGAAGACAGAGGAGGGGGCGGCTCAGAGGTAATTTAAGGAAGTATTTTTTCACAGAGAGGGTTGTGGATGCATGGAACGGCCTTCCGGAGGAGGTTGTGGAGTCAAAAACAGTTGTGGAATTCAAGCATGCATGGGACAGTCATAAGGCCATTCTGGGGGGTTGGGGTAGGAAGAAGTAGACTGCTGGTTAACTAAGATCTGTAGCTTATCCAGTAGGTAGGGAAATGGTCAGACTGGGTGGGCCAAGCGGTTCTTATCTGTCACAAATTCTATGTTTCTATTTGAAGGCATAGCATTTTCTGGTCGACTCCTTACGGGATGCCTCAATGACATTGAGGACCTCGTCGGAAAGACCCATGGCCTCGAACTCTAGCCACTCAGGAACCAGGCCGTCAGATGCAGGGATTGAAGGTCTGGGTGGAGAACCTTCCCCTTGTCGACTGAGATCAGGTCTGGGTGGGCTGGAAGCCACTTCGGGTGCCTGGAGCTGAGGCTGAGGAGATCTGGGTACTAGAACTGGCGAGGCAAGTCTGGGGCTACCATAACCACCTGCGCATTGTCCCTCTTTGCCTTGAGAAGCACCTTGTGGATCAAGGGAAATGGAGGGAAGGCGTAAGAGAGACCCGTAGTCCACGGCCTCAAGAAGGCATCCCCCTGCATCGAACAAGCCCTGCTGGGGGGGGGCGTGAAAAAGCCTCAGCTTCACATTCTCCCTGGAGGTGAACAGGTCCACCTGAGGGGTGCCCCAATGGGAGAACAGGTCTTGCACTACCTCCGGCAGGAGAGACCACTCGTGAGATGCAGCGCCTATCCGGCTGAGGGCATTGGCCAAACTGTTGGAGGCTCCTGCCACATGGATGGCTAGGAGATCCGTCTCCAGGCTGATCATGAGAGACCAAATGCGGAGAGCTTCCTTGCACAGAGGCAAGGAGTGCATCCCGCCCTGACGGTTGAGATAGTACATGATCGTGGTGTTGTCAGTCTGGACCTGAACCACCTGACCCCGTAAAAATGGAGCAAAGGTGGTGAGGGCTAGTCGAACCACTCGAAGCTCCAGCAGGTTGATGTGGCATCGAGACGCCTGAGGGGACCAGAGGCCGCGGGCCCAGAGATCCCCCAGATGGGCACCCCAACCCATCAGAGAGGCGTCGGCTCAGAGTGACAGTTGGCTCGGGGCAGACAAAAAGGCGCAGGAAGTCCCGGGCAGGGCACAAGTGCCCAACCAGAAATGACTGGGCAAAGGAGGAAAGGACATCAGCCCTGTCCGCTGGGAGCTGAGCTGTGGCTCGAAGAGAGTCGAGCTCTGCCCCGATGAACTGAATCACCTGTGATGGCATGAGTTCTGATTTGGCCTCGTTGATCAGGAGGCCAATCCGAGAGCAAACCTGGAGGGCCAGATCCCTGGACTGCTCCACCTCCAACCTGAAGGGGGCTGCAATCAGCCAGTCGTCCAGGTAAGGGTACACCGGGACCCCCTGGCGCCGCAGGAAAGCTGTCATCACTGCCATGCATTTGGTGAAGACCCTGGGAGCTGGAGAAAGGCCAAAGGGCATGGCCCAGAACTCGTAAAGAGATCCCTTTGCTCTGAAGCGGAAAAATCGCTGATGAGACAGACAGATTGGGACGTAAAAGAATGCATCCTGAAGATCCAGAGAGCAGAACCACACGCCTGATTTTAAGGATGGAATGGTCCTGAGCCAGAGTGACCATCCTGAAGGTGCGCAGCCTTAGGAACTTGTTCAGGTCATGCAGGTCGAGAATGGGGTGCCATCCCCCTCCATCCGCTTTGGGACCAGGAAGTACCTGGACACAGACCCCGGGTCTGAAGGAGGATCCACCACCTCGCTGATCACCTCCTTCTGTAGGAGCAGAGCAATGTCGGCTTGTCGGGCTGCAGAGCCCGAAGCCCCCCTTGGGATGACTGCTCGATAGGGAGGGGACTGCTCAAATTCCAGAGGCAGACCCCTGCCGGCCACTTCCAGCACCCAATAGTCCAGGCGGAAAGGAAGTGGTGGAGCCATCACCCCATGGGGGGAACCTGGGGAGGAGTGATGAGGTTGGGGGCGACACCCCTCAACCTGTTACTGGGCAAGCTTGGAGGAAGGGCCGGCTGAGGGGCCACCTGGACCCTTTCCTCCAGGATTCCTACTGGAGGAAGAGGCAGACTTGGCCTTGGGGCACTAAGTGTGAGCCTGCTGGCCCTGTTGGTGGAGCTGCTGGGCCAGACATGCCGCAGGGGTGGAAGGGCGAAAGGGCTTATGCTGCTGCTGGCGGCCTTTGTCCTTCTGGGCAGACGTGACTGAGTCCAAGGTGGCACTGGACTTCTCGATCCTCTGGAGATGGCCTTTCACCCCCAGCCTGAACAAGTTGGTGCCCAAGAAGGGAACGTCTACCAGCTTGTGCTGGGTGTCCGCCGTGAAGGTGGAGATCTGCAGCCAAGCTCTGCGGGCCATGGCTACTGTGGCCGCTACTGACCGGGCACAAGAGTCACTGATACCCAAAGAAGTCTGGAGCTGTTGTTTGGCCACCACCCTTCCCTGATCCCGCACCTGCTTGACCGTCATCTGAAGGTCAACCGGGAGATGAGGAATCACCTCATCCACGAAACCCATAAGGGTGTGTGAAAAATGTGCCATCAGTACAGCCGAGCTAGCCTGTCGAAGACCTAGTCCAGCTTTTTGGACTCCTTATCGGGTGGTTTGTCCACATCCCGAGCGTTCCCGTAACACCTGAAAAACGCATCGGTCACCAGCCCCTCCGCAGACGGGTGCTCCGAGAAACCAGAGAGTGAACCAGTGGGGACTGCGTACTTGCGAGCCATCTTGGTCGAAGGCGCAGGACAAGATGCAGGCCACTGCCACAACTCCAGGGCCAGGCCAACAATGGCTTCGGCCACAGGGAAGGCCTCTGTAGGAGAATTCCCTCGGTCCAGTATCTCTGTGAGGGGATACCTGGCCTGTTTCCGTATGGGTTCAAGCTGCATGCCAGTGGACTCTGAGATGAGCCGAATGATTCCCAAGAACAAGAATGGGCTCTCATCCACCGACTGACCTTCTGCAAATTCCAGGTCAAGGGGCCTGGAGTACAAGGAGGAATCATCAGACTCTGAGGAGTCCACAAACAGCTGCTGAGCAACTGAGCCACCCTCCACCTGCTGAGGCCGATCGGGAGTGAGGGTGACCGACAACCTGTGAGGCAAGCCCTGACCCGACCGAGAATCCTTGGTCGGGGCCCCAGTCTTAGGTTGAGGAGGCAGTGTTTCCACCACAATGGGTGGAGCAGCCAGTTTTGGCCAAGTAACCGGTGCCGGGGTCCCTCCTCGACTACAATGAGGGGTTGCTTAGGTCGTTTGGTGACAACCATGTAATGGCCAGAGAAGGCGATGGAGTCAGCTTATTACCGGCCAACAAGAGTTGTTGCCACATCATGTCCTCGTAGCGCCGGCATAACTTGCGTCGGAGCCTATCCTCCGAAGAGGACGAGCAGCGACACTGCTTTCCATGATGCCGAGACAGAGAACGCTGGTGTCGGCAGGATCTACCCGACATGGTAGAGGACCAAGACCAAGACCTTTGGGGTCACCAAGGATGGGTCAAAGAGGGGGCCGGGGAAACCCGCTCATCCCTCGGTTCAGGGTCTTTGACCAGAGACTTTGGCACAGGAGACACAGGCAAGTCCTCGGTTACCAACGGGGAAACTGGTGAAGAAAGGCTGTCGGCTTCTCCAGTCAACAACCCGTCCAACGGGTCGAGAAAAATCTCGACCGCATTGATTGGTGTCTCAGCCAGCTGACCTAACGGGGACACCATGAAGCCAGCGGCCTTAATCGCAACCTCGACCGAAGTAGAGAGCCGACAGTCCGGTGAAGGGGATCTCTCCTGCTCCCATGAACGCCGACGGGACCTACCTTCGTTCCTTTTTCTTTGACCTACTTGAGGGTCCTTCTCCCTTGGCGGAGAGGGACTGACAAAGCTCCTTGAAAGAAGCAGTGTAGGAGGAGCCCAAGGAGAGCAGGATAAATGCTGAGTCCGAGGAGGAAGAAGATGCGGCCTGAGCTGCCTCCTCCTCCAGGGCGATCAACTGCTCCAGCTGCTCCACAGAACCTGCAGCCGAGGACGCCGCCCAACGTGCCTCCTTCAACTTCAGCAGCAGGTACCGTTTCTCAGGGCGCCCCAGTTGGAGTCGGGCAGCACGGTCTTCCAGAACCAAAGCTGTGAAAGACCTGCAGAGACCCAGGCAACAGACGCACGTGGAGTGTGGGTCGGTCCGGAACATTTTCTGCCTGCAAGGGCACCGACAGAAGCCGGGAGTGGATTTATCCATCGCAGCCATGAGGGAAGATGAAGACGCAAGTCTAGAGAACTTTAAAATGATTTTCGGAACTTCCGAATTAGGATCCAGGCTTAAAATGCAGAGCGCTAAGGAGGGAACCTGAGCTTCCAAGTGGTAAGGAAGATCTGGCTTCATGGGGTGGAGCCGAGGGTTTTACCACCCGGGTGGGTGGGAGAAGCCAGCTTGAAGACCTTCCGGCAAGAAACCTGCCACAAAGTGTGGATTGAACAACGTATCCACGTCCCTAGAAACAAGATTTTTTAAAGATCATAAAGTCCAAAAATCGAAAGCCACACTTCACAACTGACCTCCAATTTATTTATTTGATTGATTGATTGATTGATTGATTGAATTGTTTCACCAGAAGGCACACTGAACAATAAGTCGCTTGTCTACCAGTGTGACCTGGGGTGAAGGGATACAATTGTAATGAGACATTAAGCATTCAAGCTACAAGATCAACATTAACATATAGTTGTAAGGAAGGTGTTACAAACAGTGTTACAACAGTGTTGCACATAACTTGTAGAAAGAGTGGACAATAATAAGTGCCGGGTTAATAAGTAAACAAGTGCTTACGTGAAAGAAAAAGGGGGAAAGGGCAGAAAGGGGGAAGAGTCGAGTCCCTGGAGACCCCTTTAGGATGCGAGGAACCCTACAAGGGGACTGGGGTGACCAGAGAAAAAGGGGGATAAGGCAGTGTCCAGGAGAGACCCCTTTAAGATGGTGGGGGAAGGGAGTAGATGAGAGATACAAGCCCCTTGGGGGGGTAGGAGAGGGACCCATGGAGAGCATTCGTGGTCCTTTACATTCTGTGAGAGATCAGGGAGGCCAGTAAGGGGGAGCAATTTGGGGGAAGGGGAGGAGGGCTAGAGATTTTGGGAGGTGAAAGTTCCTTGCAGTATCTTTATTGTGATCTAAGGGAATGAAAGTTCCTTGCAGTATCTTTGTGATCTAAGGGAATGGGAGGGCGAGGAGGGTGTTATAAAGAAGGAGGTGAGGTAGGAAGGGAGCTCACCCAAACAGTGCACAGGGTAAAATGAAGGTGACGGTAGAGGGGTAGGGTTTGTCCAGGGCTTAGAGAAGGGAATTAGGGAGGGACATGGCAGGAGCAGCTAGGTGCAAGGTAATTATTGAAGGCAGACCTGATGGAGTAGGTGGAGGATGAGTGCTGGATTTGAGGGGGGGAGGGAATTCAAACTTTTTGGGAGGCGGTGAGAGTAACCGGATTGGGTGATTTGGGTGGATCTGTGGGGGACAACCAGGGTACGGGAGTCGGTTGATCTAAGGGAATGGGAGGGCGAGGAGGGTGTTATAAAGAAGGAGGTGAGGTAGGAAGGGAGCTCACCCAAACAGTGCTTGGAGGTGAATTTAACACAGTGAGAGAGAGAGTTGTCTATTTGTAAGAGAGAGGAAGGATAGGGCACAATAAAGATACTGCAAGGAACTTTCACAAGCCGAAGGCGGGAAAGAACTGGAAGGCGGGTGTGGGGGACCGACCCTTTATACCGACGTCTTATAACATGGTCACCTGACGTGGGGGCGGTCCCATATGTGAATAACTACTGCAAGAGCCCTCTCGAAGTAAGATCTACGGTTCCTGAATAGGGCACCAAGTTTGGGGCACAGTTTTTTCTGGATGGCATCAGTATGTCCAGAGAAGTTTAGGTGTTGGTCCAACCAACCACCTAAGTACCTGAAGGAGGATGTGTCCTCAAGTAAAGTCCTCTCAAGGGTGTGAAAAGTGGGTAGGGAGGTAAGCCTAGAAAGTCTCTGCCTTGTGCCAAAGGTCATGGAGACAGTTTTCTTGGCACTGAGGAAAAGTTTATGGTTAGCAAAGCAGTGCGGCACTTTGTCAAAGTCTTGCTGTAAGCTGGTTGATACCTCATCAGGACAAGACCCAGATGCATATAGGACTGTATCATCGGCATACATATGTACAGTGAATGATGGGGCGCAAACAGAGGGGAGGTCGTTTAAGAATATGGAGAATATGAGGGACACTAATACCGAGCCCTAGGGGACTCCAGTGCTAATCGGGAGGGGAGCGGAAGTGGCGTCCAAGATCTTAACTGAGTTGGTTCTACCAATAAGGTAGGCCTTGAACCAGTTTGTGGCGGAGGGAGACAGACCAGCTGTTGGGAATGAGTCGAGGAGAAAGGAGTGAGAGATGGTGTTGAAAGCCTTGACCAGGTCGCCAAAAATGGCAGAGGTAATTTGGCCATTGTCCATCCCTGTTAGGATGGAGTCTGTGAGCTGTAGGAGAGAGGTGGTGGTCGAGTGTTTGTTCCTGAAACCAGACAGGAAAGGGGTGGAAAAAGGAGGTGTCAGATAGAAAAGAGGCGAGTTGGGAGAGGACAATGTGTTCTTGAAGCTTGGCAAGGGAGGGAGGAGAGAAATGGAGCGATAGTTGCCAGGGGATAAGGGGTCACCTCCTTTGGGTAGAGGGAGAACCACAGCATGTTTCCATGAAGAGGGGACCGAGTCAGTAGAAAATGAGATTTAGGATTACTGAGAGGGGGCAGGCAATGGCCGAAGCGGAGAGGGAGAGGAGTTTGGGGTCAAGGCCATCAGAGGAGGCACCTTTAAAAGGGTTGATGATGAGGAGGGCACTTAAGGCATTGTTTGGGGTTATAGTAGAGAAAGAGAAGGGAAGTTGGGACAGTGGTGGAGGGGGCACACCGGTAGAGAGTGGGGAGGGGGAAGGGTAGGACAGGAGGGAGCTCAGGGGCACAGGAGGTATAGTAGGAGTTAAATTCCGCAGCTACAGCTGGTGGGTCGGACACTAGTGAGCTATTTACTTTAAGTACCAGGGGCGGTGAGCAAGATGAGGGGGTTAATACGGTGTGGACCACCTTCCAGAACTCTGAAGGGGTCGCCGGCCTGCCGATGCAGCGACTGGATTTTGGCTTGTGACGCCGGCGACCTGGGTTCAGGAATGGACCCGGGGAGCTGGAAGGCCAGCAGAGGGGAGAAGGACAGAGCGCCCGCTGGGCTGCTCTCCTCCTCCGGGGGATGTGTCAGGTGTGTGTCTGGTGCTTAGAGACTCCTGGCAGACGCCGTGGGTATCACAACTTGCCAGTGTCTAGGGCAGATGCAGGCATCACTGCATGTCCCCACGCCTGGGGAGTATACCTAGAAAAAAATACGCTTATGGCCACCACGAGTGAAGCCTGCTCCTGGCTCCAATTAGCTTCCAGGCCTGCTCCCCACTCCAGTCCCACGACTGTGGCATTAGCCCCGGTGCCACAACCCCACCCTTGCGGGAAAGCCAGGGGTGTTGGGGGAGCCATGGCCAATATGGAAGTGGAAGCTCAAGGGTCCGTGACCAGGCAGATGTACCAGTGGCCATGTGCATGTGCAGGAAAGAGAGTAAAAAAAGAACTCTGAAAGGAAATTTATGTTGGTGATGAAGGCAGATTTGAAATATTTGGACTTGGCTAAACTTGTAGCCCTCGTGCACACATTTCTGAGCATGCGGAAGTTCGCTAGGATGCTGGGCAGTTTTATGACGCTTTCAGGCTCAATCTCTAACCCAGAAGCAGGTCAGAAGTTCAGGAGTTATCCAAGGTAAGTGGTTACCTCTGACTCTGGTTTGTCCGAGTGGGGCAAAGGCGTTCCAGTTTACAAGAAAGATTTCTCTGAAGTAGGCAAGGGCCTTGTCAACTGAGGGTAAGGAGGCTGGGGGGAACCAGTCAGAAGTGGCAAGGCTACTCAAGAGAAGTTCAAGGTCAAGAGACTTGAAAGAGCATAGTTGTATGGTTTTGTGTGGCGATTTAGTTCTGTGTGGTTGGTGAAAAACACCAGGAGATGCATCACCTGGTTAAGGTGAAACTCAGACACAACCTTCAGGAGGAACTTCAGGTTGGGGCAAAAGACAACCTTGTCCCTGTGGAAGACCAAATAAGGAGACTCCACTGAGAGCGCCTGGAGCTCATTGATCCTGCTGGCTGATGCGATAGCCACCAAGAAGGCAGTCTTCCACGTCAGGTGTGACATTTCACATCTGTGCATCAGTTCAAATAACTTGCCCATGAGCTTTGCCAACACCAACAAGTCTCAAGGTGGTGGTGGTGGTTCACGCATCAGAGGGGAAATGTGGTCAGAGCCTTTGAAAAAGCACCAGACCACCTTTTCCTGCACCATCGATGGCATACCAGCCCATGCCCAGTATACAGAGATGGCTGCCAGGTGCACCTTAAGGTTCATCGACCAAAGGCCTGACTGACAGAAGAACCAAAGGTAGTCGAGAATGCTAGCCACTGGACAAGATAAGGGGTTAATCCCCTTGCCCGGACACCAAATGGAGAACCTCTTCTATTTAAAGACATAGCACTTTCGGGTCAGCTCCTTCCGAGGAGCCTCAACCACAGCAAGGATATCTTCGGAGAGACCTAAAGCCTGGAACTCTAGCTGCTCAGGAACCAGGCTGTCGGGTGCAGGGATAGAAGGTCCGGATGGAGTACCTTCCCCTGACTGCAAGACAGTAGGTCCGGGCAGAGAGGAAGATGCCATGGGAGCCTGCAGCTGAGGCTGACGAGATCGGGGTACCAGAATTGGTGGGGCCAGTCCAGAGCCACCAGGATCACCCATGCCTTGTTCCTCCTGGCCTTGAGCATTACCTTGTGGAGCAGTGAAAATGGAGAGAAGGCATAAGAGGCCCGGGGTCCAGGGCCTCAAGAAGGCATCCCCCTGCAGCATTCCCTGCTGAGGGAGACAGGCACAATAGCCTCAGCTCTGCGTTCTCCCTTGAGGTGAACAGATCCACCAGAGGTGTGCCCCACCGGGAGAACAGACTGTACACTACCTCCAGATTAAGGGCCCACTCATGAGATGCCTCGCCCACACAGCTGAGGGTGTCTGCCAGATGGCTGGATTTGCCAGCCACATAAATTGCCAGGAGACTGATGTCCAGGCTGTGTACAAGGATCCAGATGCAGATAGCTTCCCTGCACAGAGGAAGGGAGTGCGTCCCACCCTGTTTGTTGAGGTAGCACATGGTCGTGGTGTTGTCCAGCTGGACCTGAATGACCCATCCCCGAAGTGGGGAGCAAAGGCTGTCAGCACCAGCCGAACTGCCCAACGCTCCAGCAGGTTGATATGGCATCGGGACTCCTCGGGGATCCAGAGTCCATGGACTCTGTGCTCCTCCAGGTGAGCAAGCCAGACTATCAGGAAGGTATTGTCATAATGATGACCGTTGACGCCGGGCAGACAAATGTGATTCCTTCTTGCAGATGTTCCAGGACTAACCACCACTGGAGGGCATCCCACATCAGCTGGGTTACAGTGACTGGCTAGTCAAAGTGGCCCTGGCACCAAGACTATTGGCAGACAAGCTCCCGCTGCAGACAGTGTATTCTCTGCCGGGCCCAAAAGACCATGCTAGTGCATGCCACCATGTATTCTAGGAGGCACAGGAAATCCTGAGCAGGGCGCAACTGTTCAATCCAAAATGACTGGGCAAGGAGGAGAGATCCCCCGCCTGGTCCGCCGCAAGCTGAACCCTGGCTCTGCTTGAGTCAAGCTCCACCCCTATGAAATGTATCACCTACAAAGGTATGAATTCCTACTTGGCCTCATTCACCAGGAGGCCAAGTGACAAGCGGGTCTGAAGGGACAGGTCCCTGGATCACTCCACCTCTTCCCTGGAGGGGAAGCCAGTTATCCAGGGGATACACCTGGACTACTCAGCATCTCAGGTAGGTTGCCACCAATGCAATGTACTTGGTGAAGACCCTGAGAGCCGAGGAGAGGCCAATGGGAATGGCCTGGAATTGATACATAATCCCCTCTACACTGCAGGAACTCGCGGTGGAACAGATGGATGGGAACACAGAAGAAAGCGTCTTGAAGATCCAGAGAGCAGAACCACATGTTCTACTCCAAAGATGGAATGGTCCAAGACAGAATGACCATCCTGAAGGTGCGCGACCGAAGGATTTTGTTCAGGTCGTGCAGATCTAAGATGAGGCACCAGCCCCCATCCGCTATGGAACCAGGTAGTACCTGGAGACAAACCCTGGGATTACTGGAGGGTCCAGGACTTGAGCCACTACCTCCTTCTGGAGGAGCTGGGCAATGTCTTCCCAAAGGGATAACAGCATGTCTGGACATCATGTCCTCATGTGGGGCGTCGGCTCAGCAAGTTGGGTAAGCCTCGAACTCTAGAAGCAGACCCTAGACGACCACATCAAGGACCCACCTGTCCATGGTGACAATGGACCAGGCGAAAAGGAAGTGGTGGAGCCAGCCCTCCATGCGAGGACCCAAGGAAGACAGGATGGAAATGAGGAAGTTACTCATCCTGTCACAGGGCAGGCTTGGAGGAGGTGGGGGGGACTGGCTGAAGAAGCAGTGAGACCTCAACTGCTTGATATGCGACGATCGAAGTAACAACTTCAGTCAAGGATGCCAAGCCTGCGTCTGCTCCCCAGCCAGGGGCTGGGATGGCTTGGCCGCAGAGGCAGAGAAAGGATGAAAGAGCTTCTTCCTCTGAAGCTTCGAGCCCTTGGGATCCCTCTGGGAGGAGATGACAGAGTCCAGGGTGGCAATGGACTTTCCAATGTGAGTGACGTGTCCTTCCACCCCGGCCCGAACAGGTCGGTGTCCAAGAAGGGGACATCTACCATCTTGTGCTGGGTATCTGCCATAAAGGTAGAGATCCGCAGCCAAACTTTGCAATGCATGGCCACCGCAGCAGCCACAGACCGGAAGCAGGAGTCGCCGATGTCTCTAGATGTCTGGAGCTGCTGTTTTGCCACCGCTCGGCCCTGGTCCCGGACTTCCTTGATCGTGGTCTGCAAGTCAGCCAGAATCTGGTGAAGCACCTCATTGAGAGCGCCAAGAAGTGCATGAATGAAATGGGCCATCAGAAGTGTAGAACTTGCCTGCCAAAGGCCAAGCGAAAAGGACGCATAGACCTTTCTGACCAAGCAATCCAACTTCTTGGATTCTTTGTTGAGAGGCTTGTCCGTGTCACCGGTATTGCCGATATACCGAAAGACCGTCGGCCACCAGACTCTCGGCCAAGGGATGCTTGGTGAAACCTGACAGGGAACCTGTATGGAGCGCATACTTTCTGCCCATACGGGCTGACGGTGCAGGGCAAGAGTGGCTCACCCACCCCGGGGGGCTTGAATCTGGGGGAATGGGCACCAGGAGAGGTGGATCGGAGCTGGACAAACTGAATGGTAGGACTGAGCCTTCAGGCAGGCGGGATGGAGGTGAGTTGAGCGTCCCCACTGGACAGAGTCTGGGAGTTGGAGTGAGGAGGGGTAAATAAAGTTCACACACACCCAAAAAATAAATAAGTAAATAAATAAATAAATATTGGCCGCAGCAACCAGGAAGGCAACCCCAGAGGAGTACCCTCTGTCAAGAATTTCGGTCAAAAGATACTCAGCACATTTCTGGATGGGCTCCATCTGGATCCCGGCTGACTTCGAAATCAAATGGAGCAAGCCCCCGAAAGGTGGGACCATGCTTCATGGACAAATCCTCCCCTGTCTCGGCATCAGGCGGATGGAAATGCAGGGAGGAGCCCTCGGACTCTGAGGATTCCCCAAAAAGGGGTACACTGCACGAGTCCCCGCTGATCCTACGGGATCTGTTAGGAGTAATGGTGACCGACAAAACGACAAGGAAGCCTGAGAGCAGTACAGGCACCCTTTACGGGGGGGGGGGCGCCACTCCTTCAGTTGCTTAGGAGGCGACTCCACCTGGATGGGCGGACAGGCCGGAATAAGCTGAGCTGTGGCCTCAGAGGCAGGAGCCACAGAAGAGCTGGGGTGGCAGCCGGAAATCTGCTTAACCCTGGAAAACATGAGTTGCTGCCACAAGTTCTTTGTGGCACCAGTGCATCTTGCATCGGAGCCTCTCCTCAGAGACGGAAGAATAGCGGCGATACCACTTGCCCGAGTGCAGAAAGTGGGAACGGCAATATCGGTGCGGACTGCTCGACTCTGAACTTCCGGATCGTGACTTGGACTATTGGGGAACGCAACGGCAAGAAATGGAGGGAACAGGCGAAAGCAGAGGATTCTCCGAGGTAAGGGGATCCCGAGGGTTAGTGCCTGGATCAGCATGCTGGTCCAACCCACCCAGGGATGTAACAAGTAGGACCAAAGTTCTACGAAGTGAAGTATTCACCTCAACCCACGACAGCACGTCGACTGGCTTGAGAAATATCTCAACAGATTGGTTCACGGGCATCTCGATCAACTGGACCGACGGGGAAACCGTGAAGTCAGCATCCGGGACCGAAGGATCAACCGTAGTCGAAAACTCCAGAGAAGCACAGCAGTCCGAGGACCAAGAGCACTTGCGATCCCATGATCATCTACAAGACTTCTTAGTCTTTTCTGAAGATTTGGAGGATTTGGTGCTCTTAGAGGGACCTTGCCCAAGTGTGGGAAGGGACTGGTACAAATCCTGAAATGCCCTCATGAAGGTGGTGCCAAAAGAAAAACAGCACAAAGGCTGAAGCTGAAGAGGCATGCTCTGTGGCCTGAGCTGCCATCTCTTCAAAAGCCGCAAGTTGTTTTGCAGCCCCCACAGCCGTGGAGACCACTAGATAGGCGTCTTTCAATTGAACAGGACTGTACCTTTTATCTGGGTGCCCTAAAAGTAGTTGAGCATGCCAGTCTTCCAAAGTACTGGGATGCAAGGTGTGACACAGGCCGCACGCCTGGGAATTGTGACTGTGGCCTTGGCAGTAGACACACGAGGTGTGCGGGTCAGTCTGGGACATCTTTGGCCTGCACTCACATTTCTTGAAACCAGGTGCCGACTTCGAGTCACCAATGACAAGAACAGCAGCAAGAAGGGAATCTTCTTCCAGCGAAAAGGAAGATCTGACGTCACAGGGTGGAGCTGAAGGAGTTACCACTTGGGTGGGTGGGAGCAGCCAGCTTGAAGATGTCCCAGCAGGAATTGAAGGGAAATAGAAATTTAAATACCTGTAAATTTTCTTTCTCCGACTGCTGGTCTCTCGGGTTCATAACTACTGAGAGGTACCTCCTCTTGAGATGTGACAGGCAGAAACAAAGCTCTGCAGCCTGGACATCCTCCCTCCCACTTCCTGTGATCACCAGTTCTTTCCAAAGCAATTGCATCTTGGTAGTACTATATAAACTTGGAAACCAAAAGAAACATCATTATCTCAAACAATCCACCAGCTGACCGCCAGCTTGTTACATTCTGGGAGAGAAGAAGCCAGAGACCAGTAGTTGGAGAAAGAAATTTACAGGTATTTAAATTTCTATTTCTCTCTCAATGTTGGTCTCCAGGCTTCATAACTACTGGGATATACTAAAGCAGTACATCCCCTGGCTTCCGCGGTGGAAGAATGTAAATACCCCCAAGGATCACCACTACCACCTGAAGAACAAAAACCTTGGTCAAGGGCGGACAAATCCAGCTGGAAGGACGGAATATGCTGTGAATAGGGACAAAAGGCGCCCAGCAGAAGTCAGCCAGAGAGGGATCCATAAGGTCCACCCCCGAAATGGCCATGGCCCTTGTTGAGTATGCCTTAACCGGTCCAGGTAAAGGCATCCCCAAGCTGGAAGGTATAGGTTATGGGTGAATAAATATATCTGGCCATAGAGCTTAGAAGCCTCTTTTTGATGGTTTGGTCCTTGGAGAGGACAAATAAGCCGGAGCTTTACGAATGGGCTCAGCTCTTTTGAGGCAGTCCTGTATCACTCTTTTAGGATCCAGAGTATGAAATTCACTTTCCTTGGCCCATTTTGATAAAATGTAGCAGGGAGGAATGCTCCACCCTGGCTGTCTTAAAAAAAAAAATATTACCTTCAGTAAAAGAATTCTGGAACTATTCAGAGGACCACAGAGTTCCTACGAGTAACTATATAAAAATACTATATGGGGATCCATATGGAAGATGGCTTCTAGTGTACTGATGCAACTGGTTAAAGGAGCTATAAGAATACTACTATGCACTGTGCTACCACCGTCATCAGGAGTATGAGGATGCCTCTTTGACCTAAGATGAGTCTACAGCTGGATTGAAGGGCATTTTAAAGGGGACACCCTCGGGAGGTCCCCCGGGGACGAGACCACAATAACTCATCTGCCCCTATCAACCTAAGTGCTTCCAGTGTGGAATCTGAACCCACCCGGAGGATGGTTGAAGCACTTTCTTGAATTCTCATGGAGGAACTGAAGAATGAGGAGTAGGGATACCCCCTGGTCGACGCATGTTGCCCTTGAAGCCAGAAAAGAAACTTGTGCCATATTCTGAATTAGAATAAGATAAGGAGAAAGCATAATTTCAATGCCAGAAGAAATAAATCCTAGCTCCCTGGGAGACTCTGATCAATCTCCTTGCGAGAGAGAAAGCCTGCGCAGATTGAACTGCAGCACAGGGCCTGTGAAGAAGGTCCGGGCAGAGTTGGATTTTATTGGACGTTACCTTGTCATGTGAATCACAGACACCTGGGCTAGTACGAGCAGGCCAAAAACAGTTCTACCGGATCCCCGGTTACCTTGTGCCGGACCTGGAGGGTAGCAGAATTGGGATTTTCTAGACAGGCGGAGAGATCTACCAGAGGGGAGTTGAAGGCATTGTCCTCCAGCTCCCATTCCCCTGGTGGGAAGTCCTCGTGCTGCATGACCCCCTGAAGGAGCAGAAAGGGTTCCTTATGGATTAAAGAGGCCAAAAGAGTTCTTTGTGGGTCCATGCTGTCCTTGTAGAAGGAGTTCCTCGGGTATCTATGATCTCCTTGTTCAATATAAGTATCGATGTTGGGTTGTCCATTGTGCTGGATCTGGATTCCGAAAGAGACCACATGCCTAGTGGGGAGGTCTGACCCAGAATCTCCCTAGCCCTTTAGATTATGTCTACGAAGGACAGCATGTCCCCTATAAGCCTTATGTAATAGTGAGCCATCAAGAAGGGAGCAGATAGAAAACACTCTAGGGGCTCCAGAGGTCCATGGATTTCTCTTCTGTGAGAGATACCTGACTGTGTTTCGAAGCCTGCTCCCAGATAGGGAAGGGACTGGGGCAGAACTAAAGAGCTCTTACATCAGTTCTTGATAACTCTGTGCCTAGAGAGGCACTGGATAACCTCCACCACTGCTGGTATTACCCGATAAGAATGTGGGGCCTTGGAGGACGTTGACGGGGGGGGGAGCTGTATCCTGGTTGTGTGAGGCGAGCAGTACCATAAGCAGGAGCAAATGCTGCTCCTATGACCTCGGTCACACCTCTGGCGCAGAGTGAAGCAGTTTGAATTGAAAGTGATTATTCCCATCCAGGAGTCTCGCAATACCTCAGATTCAAGGTGGGGAACAAACAGAAAGGAGTCTTGGAATTCTATTGATGTGCGCACTCAGCGGTGTCAGAGTTTCAGGAATCAAGACTGGTCTGAAACCTCATAAGAGTGAGGGAACGCCCCTGTTCCAGTCTGTGGGAGAACCTGCTCACTAATCCCTGCCAGAAGACTTTTAGGGCTCGCTTTAACTTGCTTGGGCCCTTGACAAATTACAGTTAGAAGTTGGCGAGGGAGCCACGAGAGGCCAACAGTGGTTTCGAGGAGGAGGTGATGGTGTGTCAGTGATGAACTATGCCCCAACCTGTTTCGTGACTTGGCATGGGCGTGTTTGTCCCTTAATCGAGGATGGGCCAGAGGTCTTCACTGCGAAATTTCGATGTCGCCCCTTGTGACACAGGTGCTACCTCATCTTCCCCTGTAATTACACTGGATAGGGGAAGAGAACCATGTGCATGCCTGAAACAACCCACTCTAACCATAGGTGTAGGCGTGGGCACGAAAAAGCCTTCAGGAACCTGGTGACCAAGATTTATGTCTGTCCATTGATGCGGCACGTGCGTCTTCCAGGTTAATTCCTGAAGATGTGACCATTTCAGCAGCCCCAGAATCCAGGGAGTACTGCAAGGACTGGAATTTGTTGCGTAGCTGTTTGCCTGAGAGGGAGCAGAGGCTACGCGCGTGAGCTGGGGTTGTTGGCAGTCAGACTTGGTTCTCACTATTACTAGAAGGGACTGTTAGGATAAAAGAGATGGTCGTTGTTGCCTTGAGGTTACGGATGCCTGGGTAGCCTTTTGAGATACCTCCACCGCGTCGCCTCCCGGGCAGCCCACGAATGTAGGCTGAGGTGGTAGACAGGATCAGCGCCAAGGTTCTGAGGGGAAGAGGGTCCCCCTGGAGGCTGTGACCTCCCCTACTAGCCAGGGGGAGCTGCTCGCCGAGATGGCGGCCTCCATTACCTTCTGTGACCTCGAGGTCATTGTTTGCTTACAAGATAGACCTAGAGAGCAGAGTGCGTGGGCCACCAAGAGGGATCTGGACCTATGGCAACTCCTGCTTGAAGGAGTGAATGCCAGGCTAATCCGAAGACCTACTAAGGAGTATGTTGTGCTCTGCTGCTAGTGGGTATGGCTGGGTGCCTATACTAGTCCTCCAATCTACATATTCCCATAATCCACCTGCTGGGAGATAGGACCCTTAGCCAAAAACAGATTCCCTCATCTGCACTGTGGTCTGGTGCTTGGATCCAAACTCGGGTTTTAGGTCACCAGGACGCCTGGCTCTTGGTTCCCGACTTTGGCCACTAAGGAATTTGGGGCTTTAGGTCACCAGGACTCCTGGCTCAGTTCCTGGTTTGACTACTAAGCAGCATTGCCTGTAATGGTTGATCCTTTGGTTTTTTTTGGGGGTCACTGAAGAAAATGCAGGGAGCACCTTCCGCTAAACTGACTGTAGGAAGTTTCTCCCGGTCACCTCCAGGGACAGTAGTGGCCTCCGTCAATGAGCACTGCGACACCTTGAGATGCTCGACGACGAACTGTGAACCTGGATGGCCTGCTTGCAGAGCTGCTAGTTCCATAAGGCTTCCGTCGACGAGCTAATAGCCCAAGGAGCTCGTCAATAGTCTGAGTACCTTGCCACCAGGTAAGCTGCGCCATACGCATCCTTCGGTGACAAGCTGACCCTCAGAGGTGCTCGTCGACGGAAAAGGCACCCTGAGGATGCGTCTGGGTTCAGGCTAGATGTGACAGAGGGCTCAGTCGATGAGCATTGAGGCTCTAGGTGCTCGTCGATGAACTGTGCATCTGGGCGGCCTGTAGTGGCACCGCTAATTCCATAAGGCATACTGTGCACATTGGCACCAAATTAATAAACAATGAGCCAGAGGATTCGTTGGACGCCTGAGCGCGCTACCGAAATACAGCTGTGAAGCACACAGCCTCCGACGAGCCTAGCAACTGAAGAGCCCATCGACAGGAAATTGCTCACTGAAGTGCTTCTGGGTGCCTTGTATAATTGTGGCGAGTGCTCCACTACCGCAATCTCCCTCCCCTCACTGAGTTGCTTGGAAAAGGGCTCTATGAGGAACTGGCGGTGGCACTTCTGTTGACAGGTTGGCATCTCCAGCATAGCGGCTCGTCTGCTGCCTGAATTGGAATGATGAAGGATTTCCCCCTTTGATCCTCGCCCAGAAATAATAAAGGACTTCTCCCTTTGATCCTTCGAGCAGACTGGCGGCACTCCTGTGAGCCGACTTGAATGTCGGGGGGCAGCGCCGTGAACACAGTCAGCGTGGGATAAAATATTGAGCGGCCAGCCTGAGCAGTATGCGTGGGAGGAAAGTTGGAGGCGTGCCAGTCTGATCAGCATGCACGGCTGAAACTGGGACCCCCCCAAAAGCAGAGAGAGCCTTATCGTGACGATTGAGAGGGGCCAGTCTATCCAGCATGCAGGGCTGAGACTGGGACCCCTAATAACACAGTGAGAGAGGTTGTCGTTGGGCCCACCCATTCCTGCTCTCCGTGCAAATCCAATAAGGAAAAAAAGTCCAAACTTACAGTCTTGAAGTCTTCAGCCCTGTCACCACAGTGAGAGCTCTGCTGCAGAGTACATGCTCCCTGCAAAGCAGGAGGTGAACTGGTGATCACAGGAAATGAGAGGGAGGATGTCCAGGCAGCAGAGCTTTGTGTTCCTGCCTGTCACATGGCAAGAGGAGGAACCTCCCAGTAGTTATGAAGCCTGGAGACCAGCATAGGAGAGAGAACGGAACACTGCCTAAAGTGTGGATGCACATCATATCCACGTCCCTAGAACTACTCATTTCCAGATGTGTCCTGGGGACAGTGTACAGAGGAAATACAAACTAAAGGTCTAATAGCTTGGCAGAAGACACCAGGAGAAAGGACTGCTGTGTGACTGGACTTCTCTGCTGGGACTAAAGTAGAAGAACTTTTGTACTTGGACCTTTAATTTAGGGTTAAAAACCTAACATACAAAACAAAAAAAAAGTGTGTGCTTGTCTGGGTTAACTGAACTGAATGGGTATCTGAACAGTTATCTAGGTGTAAATCTCAGGTGAATGAAAGGACTTAACTGCTGTGAGGTTTAAATTACTTGTAGAAAGATCTAGTAAGTAGGGGGAGTGGCTTAGCTAGAAGGAAGCTACATTTAAAGACTGCCTTAGAAAGATTCTGCTAATAGCTTGGCAGAAGACACCAGGAGAAAGGACTGCTGTGTGACTGGACTTCTGCTGGGACTATATTGCCCTCCTTCCCCCACCCAAAGCTAGTTCTATTTTATAGGCACAGGATTTGACTGACAACAGAAACTTCCTGTTTGGGAGCAGGAAGTGAGTGATCACAGAACACCAAAGACCACCATCCTAGAAGGGCAAGAGTAGCTTCCGCCCTCTTAGTTGCTGGTGGTCTGCCTCTGAGTAAAGTAAGTGGTCTACTGAGAAATATAGGATATTCTTGTCTCAGAACAGGACAATCAGGAGCTTAAAGGGCACACAGGCAGAAAGTGAGGAGAGAGAGAAAAAAAAAAACAGAGGAAAGAGTAAGGATTGCAAACAGTTAAGGGGCCAGAAATAAGACATGATTGGAGTGGTGCGGTGCAGTGCAGTGGCTGTGGAGCAGCAGTCTTCCGGGAGACATTCTGGAGGATGCGGTGTTGTCCCATCTGCAGGCACCTCTCTGGGCTGAGGGAAGAAGTTGCTCATCTCCAGGCTGAGTTGGCCAGCATTTGTGGGACCTCCTCTTCCATCCAGGGACCACCAGTGCCACTGCCGCTGCCTCAGAGGTTGCCAAGAAAGAGGAGCAGTTGGACCACAGTGGGCTCAGGGAGGGTGAGGGTGGTGGAACAGAGGCACATCCCTCCAGTTGTACCCTCCACAATTCCTATGCCATTCTGGCAAAGTGTGCCTCTCATGGGAGGCACCCGCGAGTGGAGACCAAGGAGGATGTTGGGAACTCCACAAAGGAGACCCACAGGAGGGTGGCAGGGGACCCTGCAGGGGAAGGAAACAACTCCTGGTGGGGACTCCATTGTTAGGAAGGTAGAACTGGGGAGGAAGGGAGAGGAGGTAAGGTGCCTGCCTGGCGCATGGCTTGAGGGACAGGAGCGAATCCTCAGGATTGCTCGGAGCAGCTGCACAGTGGAGGGAGCTGGATGTCATTGTCCACCTAGGGACAAATGACCTGGCTAAGAAAGGATTAGAGAAGTGCAGGAAGAGTTTGTGGAATTGGGAGGGGCTTAGTCAAGTAGCACGCGACGGTAACCTTCTCAGAGGTGCTACCATCTATGGCATAGGAGGCTTAGGGTGTTCCGCACCATGGGATTCAATCAGTGGTTGAGAAAACTGGTGGAGCTCAGGGATTTGGCTTCATTGGGGACTGGGGTCCACCTGGAGTGATGCAAGCTCTATACTGCATGATGGGCTGCATCTGTCCGGGAGGGGAACCAAGATCCTAGGTGATAGGTTTAAATGCTTCATTGGCAAGCTTTAAACCAGCCAAGGGGAGGCACTGGAAAGGAGCAGGGAAATCCTACCCCCTCCCCCCCAAATAATCACGGTAGTAAGTGCGGCAAACAGCAACATAGAGGTGTCGATAGGGAGAAGGGCAGGGGTAAACAGAGAAAGTGACAAAGGCAAGAAGGACAGGGATGGGGCAAAAGAGATCAGGAAATGGAGGATAATGAGTACCAATGCCCGTAGTCTGCGCAACAAGCTCCCTGAGCCGGTGGTCTTGATGGAAGAGGGAGGCCTGGATATCACAGCAATCACAGAAACATGGTACACAGAGAACCATGACTGGGATGTTAACATACCAGGGTACATAACCTACAGGAGAGACAGGCAGGGGAGAAGAGGAAGAGGAGGAGTAGCTCTCTATGTAAAGGAAGGGATAAAAGCAACTGAACAAAAGAGTAAACAGGGAGGAGAGGAGGCACTGTGGGTCACCCTGGAGACTGGAAAGGGCACCACAATCCGCACAGGGTTGTGTACAGACCCCCAGGTCAGGGGAGGGAATGGACAAGGATATGACAGAAGGCATTCTTAGAATGGCAGAGAAAGGGAGATACTGTTGATGGAGACCTGAATATGCCAGGATGTTAACTGAGCACATATGCTGCAGCCACATCCAAGAGCAGGGCCATTCTTGATGCCCCTACAGGTGGCAGGCATTAGACAGCTACTTTCAGAACCCACTCGTGAGGGAGCAATCTTAGACTTCATACTCTCAAACGGGGGCAGTGAGAGGATCTCAGATCTAGAAGTGGGTTGCCATCTGGGAACAAGTGACCATCAAACAGTGTGGTTCACGTTAAACTCAGCTACAGAGTCAAGCCATACAAAAGTGAGGGTACTAGACTTTGGGAGGGCCGACTTTGGCAAGATGGGAGAGTGCCTCAGAAAAGCACTAGCAAACAGGCTAGAAGGAGGTATGGAGCAACAATGGGGAATCATCAAAACTGCCATCACAAACGCAACAAGCCTTTGTGTGAAGCAAATAAACAAATCAAACCAAAGAAAAGCCACTATGGTTCTCAAAAGAGGTGGCTGTGAAAGTCAGGAAGAAAGATAGCATTCCGAAGTATAAGCAAACACAGAAGGAGCAGGACAGAGAGCTGTACCACTTAAGGCAGAAGGAAGCAGGGAGGAAGTCAGAATAGCAAAGGCCCAAACTGAGGAAAAGATAGCCAACTCAGTTAAGAAGGGGATAAAACCTTTGTGAGGTACATCAGCGAGAAGAAAGACAAAGGGAGGACAGTGAGGCTGAATAGAATGAACGTGGGTGGCAGAGGGGGACAGTGAAAAGCAGGATACTGAACGAATATTTCTGCTCAGTATTCACAAAAGAGGAGGGGAAGTGCCTAATCCACCATTAACGAAGCACTCTTGATAGGGGTCAATCCCAGTCCTTTCACAGAAGAAAGGGTTCTGCAAGAACTCCAAAACTAAAGGTGGACAAAGCAATGGGTCCCTGCGTAATTCACCCCAGAATTCTAAAAGAACTAAGGAGGAACTAGTGAAACCACTGGCTACTTTTAATAAATCATGGGAGGATGGTGTGGTACCCGAGGACTGGAGGAAGGCGGATGTGATTCCCCTTCACAAAAGTGGGACCAAGACAGAGGCAGGAAACTACAGACCTGTCAGTCTGACCTCTGTGGTAGGGAAAGTGATGGGAGTCACTTCTGAAGGAAAGAATAGTTGAGTACCTAGAGGCCAGTGGAGCACAGGACCCAAGGCAGCATGGGTTCACAGTGGGAAGGTCATGTCAGACGAATCTAATAGATTTCTTTGACTGGGTGACCAAAGTAGTAGACCAGGGAGGGGCTGCGGACATGGCCTACCTAGACTTTAGCAAGGCATTTGACACAGTCCCACACAAAAGATTAATAGTCAAATTAACCAGCCTGGGAGAGGGTCCCAGGGTGGTAGCCTGGGTAAAACTTTGGCTGCACAACAGGACACAGAAGGTAATTGTAAATGGAGTCCATTCTGAAGAAAGAGGGGTTCCTAGTGGGGTACCGCAGGGTTCAGTATTGGGTCCAGTCCTTTTTAATGCCTTCATCAGTGACATTGCAGGGGGACTGGAAGGAAAAGTATGCCTTTTTGCAGATGACACAAAGATCTGCAACAGGGTTGATACACAAGGAGGCGTGGAAAGGATGAAAAGGGACTTGGCAAGGTTGGAGGAATGGTCAGAAGTATGGCAGCTAGGATTCAATGCAAAGAAGTGCAAAATAATGCACCTGGGAAACAAGAACCCAGGGAAGAATACACAATGGGTGGGGAGAGTAACAACAACAAAAAGGAAAGGGACCTGGGGGTAATCATATCAGATGACCTTAAGGTTAGGCAAGCAATGGGAGAAGGCAGTAGGGAGGGCTGGGGGTATACTGGGATGTATAGGGAGAGGCATCAGCAGCAGAAAAACAGGAATTTGTTATCCCTCTGTACAGACAGTTGGTGAGACCCCATCTGGAGTACTGTGTCCAGTTCTGGAGACCCCATCTCCGCAAGGACATAGACAGGATAGAGGTAGTCTAGAGGAGGGCAACTAAAATGGTGCAGGGTCTGCAAGAGAAGCCGTATGAGGAGAGACTAAATTATTGCTTAATATGTATACCCTTGAGGAAAGAAGGGAGGGGTGGCATGATAGAAACTTTTAAGTACCTCAGTGGAATCAACAAAGTCCAAGAGGGTAGCATACTTCAGAAAAAGAGATTTGCAAGAACAAGGGGACACAATTTAAAGATAGAAGGAGGGCAGTTCAGGGGCAATGTGAGGAAGTATTTCACAGAGAGGGTAGTGGATGCATGGAACAGCCTTCCTGAGGAGGTTGTGGGGTCTAAAACTGTGGGAGAATTCAAGAATGCATGGGACAGACATAAGGCAATTCTTGTGTGGGGTAGGAAGAAATAGGCTGTTGGTTAACTAGGATCTGCGGCCTCTCCTGTAGGTAGGGAAATGGGCAGACTAGATGGGCCAAGCGGTCCTTATCTGCCGTCAAAGTCTATGTTTCTAATCAGTTCAGACTGCACACCCTGGTCCATTCCTTTTACAGATCTGCACTTACAGATTCATCCCCACACCCACCCCTGCATCCTCCACTCAACCTCTCCCTCCCATCCACTGTTACAGCAACATGGATATCACAAAATTACAAGTTGAATCTCACAGTCCCTGGGTACTTCCTGTTCAGAAGGCACAGAAGGGGGTGGAGGGTTACCCTGTATGTGAGAAACGACACAAACAGTGGAGGATGCTTCTGTCCAAGGGGATGGAGAGGTAGAATCATTATGGATCCAGCTCTCATCTTAAGAGGGAGGGAAGAAGCGAGATGGGCATGTTGTACAGGTCCTCAAACCAGAAATTGGGGGGGGGAAGGGGAGACAGTAGATGCAGTGGGGGGTTGACAGTTGGGGATTTCAACCTGCCAGACATCAACTAGGAGGCCCTGGTAACGATGAGCGCAAGGAGCTAGTCACTATTAGACATTCTGTAAGACTACTTCCTGGTGCAACTAGAGCAAGGAACCAAGAGAGCAAATGACCCTAGACCAAGTTAGGCCTCATCTGGAGTACTGTGTACAGTTCTGGAGGCCGCATCTTTAGAAGGATGTGGTCAGAGTGGAGGCAGTTCAGAGAAGGGCAACTAAAATGGTGCAGGGCTTGCACCAAAAGACGTATGGGAAGAGATTAAGGGACCTCAATATGCATACACTGGAAGAGAGGAGAGAACAGGGGATATGACAGAAACCTACAAGTATCTTAAGAGCATAAACAAGGTGCAAGTGGAAGACATCTTTCAATACAGTAAAAATACAAGAATAAGGGGGCACGATATGAGATTGAGGGAACAGGATAAGGGGAAATGTGAGTTTTTCTTCACGAAAATGTGGTGGATGCATGGAACAGCCTACCCCAAAAAGCAGCGAAGCAAACACTGTGGGATTCAAAATGCATGAGAGGCATTAGAGAAACCTGAGGTGAGTAAGAGAGGCTAAAGCTGTGAACCAAATAGGGTCAGCGGCCGCTGATACAGGTAGGGAAAAACGGGCAGATTGGATGGGTCTAGTGGTCCTTATCTGCCGGCTAATTCTATGTTTCTATGACCTGGTATCAACCAATACCAAACTGGCAGCTACGGTTGAGGTGAAGAACCCACTGGGGTCCAGTAAGCACAATTCGGTGTGGTTTAAAATGGTCACGGACAGAGGGAACTCCACATCGAATGCAGTCGTCCTGGACCATGGGATGGATGACATCAACAGATTAAGGGGGGGGAACAGAGAGAAAATGAGTGGTGTGGTAGAGGAACAGGGGGTGGAGGACAAGTAGGAAATCATTAAGAGTGGTGTCCTGGAAGTCACAGAAAGCTGTATGTGGAAAGCAGCTAAGAAAAGCAAGCACCAAAAACCCCTGTGATTTTCCAAAGAACTAGGAAACGCAATTCAGAAAACAAAGTGGGCAAAATGAGGAGAACTTGGAATATTATCAAACGAAAAAAGAAAGCAAGAAACGCAGTGAGAAGGACCAAGGCAGACACAGACACAGAGTTAAGAACAGTGGATGGGGTCGGCCCGGTGGCACTGAGGGTTGAGGCTCTGGACGCCACACCTCGCGCCATGCCGGTGATCTGGGTTCGGGAACAAGCCTGGGTCGGCAGGGGGACAGAGAGGATTGAGCATCCAATGGACTGCTCTCCTCTCTCGTGGGAGGGATCCAGGGGTAGCCCAGTGCAACAGTGCCCCCTGAGGACCCGGCAGCACTGCTACGCGTTAGAGCACTGTATGGGGCAATGTCTCAGACAGCTGCCTCTCAGATGTGGGTGGGGGCACCTACGCGGGGTGGGCAGCACTGCACATCCCACATCGGGGCATAATCAGAACACGGAAAAACCCGGAGCCGAGGATCAGCTGACGGCACCTATCCACCATGCCCAACGCCGGGCTCTCCATGGGCGGCCTTCGATTTCCAGGATCCACTCCTCATCCGATGACAGAGTCTGACTTGGAAGTTTACCCAGGTAGGAGGGGGAAACCCACCCCTGATACGGTTAACCGGGGGTGCTGTCATCAGAGAGGAGGGAGAGAGGAGGCTTAGCTCGGGGAACCTCTGGCGGGCAGGACAAGGCTAGGATGCCTGAGAGAGAACCCTGGGGCCGCGACCAGAGGAAAAGAATCGACAAAAAGAAAAAAAAAAAAAAAGAACAGTGGATGGGGTAAACAGGTGGGAGGATTCTTCCAGTACATAAAGGAGAAAAGGAAGACAACAGAGGAAACCATTAAGCTAAAGAAAGGGCGGGGGGTCAGAACAGAACAAGCAGAAGGTGGATACACTGAGCATTTCTATTTACTTAATGGTAGAATGATTGGGGGGGGGGACCACTCCTGGAAAGTCACATAAAGGTTTCAGAGTCCAGAAGGAGTGGGGGCTCAGAAAAAACAGTTATGTACTTACATTAACAGTAGATCTTCAAGAGAATCTCTTTCATCAGGCTATACTTATGGAACATGTAGACGCTAGGTACTAAGACCACATGCAAAGTTTTGCAAGCAGTCAGCCAGGGGCCGACGACAATGACATCGGACACCAGCATTTACATAAGCATGGGCTTCTCCTCCTCTCCTCAGTTCCCCGCCAGACATCATGCTCAGAGGACCTCCCTTCACTCCACAAACCAGGCAAGACAGAGGGTTGGAAAATATAACCATGGAGATAGAAGCACAAAAATACAGGTTACTCACCTGTAACAGGAGTTCTAGGAATGGTATATGTTGTTCATCCACACTGTCTGGCAGGTATCCTTGCCGCTTTAAATCTTGCCGGAAGGTCTTCAAGCTGGCTCCTCCCACCCACCCCGGTGGTAAAACTCTCGGCTCCTACATGACGCCAGATCTGGCCCGCTGGAGGCCCAGGTTGTGCGTCGAGAGCTGGGAGGTCGTGAGAGTAGGATGAACAACATATACCATTCCTAGAACTCCTGTTACAGGTGAGTAACCTGTATTTCTAGGGACATGGATATGTTGTTCATCCACACTGTCTGGCAGAACTCTAGCAGTTCTCCGGGAAGAGGAGGCAAGGCGCACACCCCCTACTTAGGGAATAAAGACTGGAGAACCGAGGCCCCAAAACCAGCATCCCGGCGTGACTCAAGGTCGATGTGGTAATGGGTGATGAAGGTGTGTGCTGACCTACAGGTAGCAGCACTGCAGATATCCTGGATAGGGACGTCCCTGGAAGCAGCCACCGATGCAGCAGTATGGCGGGTAGAATGAGCTCTTATCCCTTTGGGAGGCTCCATGCCCGCCAACTTATAGCAGAGATCTATGCAGAAGGTGACCCACCTGCTTATCGTCCGCTTGGCTGCAGGTCTGCCAGGTGCAGATTCAGCGTAGGTGACAAACAGCTGGCGAACCTCTCCCCGGATTTCAGCCGTGCGCTCCTTATAATAAGCGAGCGCCCTTCTAAGGTCCAAAGTATGGAGCCTGTATTCGGCCTCTGAGGTGTGATTGGGTTAGAACACCGGCAGAGTCAACACCTGGTTAAGGTGAAACTCCGAGCACCACCTTGGAGGAATTTCGGTGGGGCGCAGGACAACCTTGTCCCTGTGGAAGACCAGGTAAGGAGACTCGATGCAGAGCGCTTGGAGTTCTCCCATCCTTCTGGCTGACATGATAGCCACCAAGAAGGCGGAATCCACAGGTGAGAGTTCACACCTGTGCATTGGTTCAATGGCTTGCCCATGAGCTTTGCTGCACCAGCAGTAGATCCCACGGAGGTGGAGGTTCTCACAACCGGAGGAAATATGATCAAGGCCTTTGAAAAGCGCCAGACCACCTTCCTCCTGCGCCACCGACTGCTCCTCGCCCGCGCCTCGTAAGCAGAGATGGCTGCCAGGTGCACCCTTTAGGGTCGCTCGACCCAAGCCCTTGACGAAAGGGACCAAAATAGTCCAAGATGCTTGCCAAGGAACAGAGGAAGGGTCCAAGCCTTACCCTGACACCAAATGGAAAATCTCTTCCATTTGAAGGCATAGCATTTCCTGGTGACTCACAGGGACGCCTCAACTACATTGAGGACCTCACGGAAAGACCTAAGGCCTGGAACTCTAGCAGCTCAGAACCACTTGTCAGGTGCAGGATTGAAGGTCCGATGGAACACCTTCCCTGATTGACAGAGAGCAGGTCCGGCGAGCTGGAAGCTGCCTGAGGAGCCTGGAGCTGAGGCTGAGGAGATCTGGTACCAGAACTCGGCGGGCCAGTCTGGGGCTATCAGAATCACCTGCGCCTTGTCCTCCTTGCTTTCAGAAGCACCTTGTGTATCAAGGGAAGTGGGGAAGGCGAAGAGGCCCGGGTCCACGGCCTCGAGAAGGCATCCCCAGCGCGAGCCCTGCTGGGGGGCGGGCATGGAACAGCTCCAGCCTCGCTCTCCCTGGAGGCAAACAGGTCCACCTGAGGTGTGCCCAATGGGAGAACAGATTCTTGTACTACCTCCGCAGGAGAGACCACTGTGGGATGCAGCCCCATCCGGCTGAGGGCATCGGCCAGGGTGTTGGAGGCTCCTGTCACATGAATGGCCAGGAGATCCGCCTCCAGCCGCGCATGAGTGACCAAATGCAGGAGACTCCTGCAGAAGCATGGAGCGCGGCCCCGCCTCTGGCGGTTTAGAATATACATGGTCGTGGTATTGTCCGTCTGACTCGGACCACGTGACCCCGGAGAAACAGAGAAAAGGCGGTGAGAGCTAGGTGGACCGCCTGGAGCTCCAGCAGGTTGATGTGGCATCGACCTCATGAGACCAGAGGCTGTACGCCCGGTGTTCCCCAGATGGGCACCCCAACCCATCAGAGAGGCATCGGCCGAGAGAGACAACAGTCGCTCGGGCGGACAAACGGGATGCCTCCTGCAGATGAACTGGAACGGTCCACCACCGAGAGCGTTCCACATCCCTGGGTCACCGCCATAGCTGGTCCAATGGATGCGTTGCCTTGACCACTGGTTAGCCAGTCCCCACTGAAGAGGGGCATGTGTCCAGCGTGCCCAACAGACCACGCTGGTACAGGCCGCCATGAGACCCAGGAGGCGCAGAGAAGTCCCGGCAGGAAGTGAATTGCCCAACCAGAAATGATTAAAGGAGGCAAGAACCCCGCCCTGTCCACCGGGAGCCATGCTCTGACTCAAGAGAGTCGAGCTCTGCCCCGATGAAAAGAATCACCTGCTTCGGCTCGAGTTCCGACTTGGCCTCGTTGATGAGAAGGCCGATGTGAGAGCAAACCTGGAGGGCCAGATCTCTGGACCGCTCCACCTCCTGTCTGGAGGGGACTGCTATCAGCCAATCATCCAGATAAGGGTACACCCGGACCCCTGACGCCAGGAGAAAGTTGTCACCACTGCTAGGCATTTGGTGAAGACCGCCGAAGGGCATGGCTCGAACCGGTGATCCCTCCGCTCGAAGCTAAGGAATCAAGGTGGACGGACGGATAGGGATGTGAAGAACACGTCCTGCAGGTCCAGAGAGCAGAACCACACGCGGGTTCCAGGGATGGTATTATCTGAGCCAGAGTGACCATCCTGAAGGTTCAAGACCTTAGGAACTTGTTTAGGTCGTGGTAGGTCGAGAATGGGGCGCCAGCCTCCATCCGCTTTGGAACCAGAAAGTACCTGGACACAACCCTGGGTCTGAGGGAGGGTCCGCACTCTGATCACCTCCTTGGAGGAGGAGAGCGGGCAATGGCTCGCGAGCCGACAGTGAGTCTGCGGACCCCGAGGTACGACGGCTCTGAAGGGCGGGCCTGCTCAATTCCAGAGGCAGCCTTTTCCCACCACCTCCAGCACCTCACCTGTCCGTGGTCACAACGACCAGGCGGAAAGGAAGTGCCGGAGCCGCTCTTCCACGGGGAACCTGGGGTGAGGTGACGGGTTGGAGGCGCACCCCCAGCCCGCCACTGGGCAGGCTTGGCAGGGACCGCCGAGGGACCTCCTGGGCCTTACCTCCTGCTTCCTGTTGGAGGCCCCCGGCCTGGTTTGGGATGCCAAGCTCCGAGCCTGCTGGCCCTGACGTTGCTGGGCCGGACGTGCACCAGGCGCAGAAGGACGAAAGGGCTTAGGCTGTGGTTTGCATGCCTTTGTCCTTCTGAGCGGATGAGACAGAGTCAAGGTAGCACTGGACTTCTCGATCCTCTGCAGGTGACCCCCACCCCAGGGGTCGAAGAGGTCGGTCCCAAGAAGGGACATCCGCCAACTTGTGCTGGGTATCCGGTGAAGGTGGATATCCTCAGCCAACCCGGACGACGCATAGCTAGCTCGAGGCCGCCACAGACCTGGCACATGAGTCCCAATGTCTAAAGCAGTCTGGAGCTGCCGTGTGCCGCCTGCCCTGCCCCTGCCAGCACCTGCCTAACCGGGGTCTGCAGATCCGCTGGAAGATGAGGGACGACCTCGGCCCAGGGAGCCCCAACAGGGCATGAGAGAAATGTGCCATGAGGACGGCCGAACTGGCCTCGCGAAGGCCGAGGGAGGACACAGCGTAGACTTTTCGCCCGACATAGTCCAATTTCTTGGACTCCTTGTCGGGAGGTTTGTCCACATCCCTAGCATTCCCGGCACGCCAGAAAACGCTGTCGGTAACTAACCCCTCGGCCGAGGGGTGTTCCGAAAAAAACGGACAAGGAACCGGTAGGGACCGCATACTTCCTGGCCATCCTGGCCGAAGGCACAGGGCAGGAAGCAGGGCGCTGCCAGAGCTCCAAGGCCAGGCCCACTATGGCCTCGGCCACCGGAAAGGCCTCTGTAGGGGAATCAACTCGGTCCAGAATCTCCGTGAGGGGATACTTGGCCCGCTTAGAAACGGGTTCAAGCTTCATCCCGGTGGACTCCGAGATGAGCCAAAGCAATCCCAGGAAGGACGAAGGGCTATCGTCCACTGACTGTCCTCCTGAGTACTCCCAAGTCCATTCGCTTGGAGAAAAGGGAGGAATCTTCTTCGGACTCGGAAGAGTCCTCAAAGAGCTGCCTAGGGGCTGAGCCACCCTCCACCTGCCGAGAGTCGATCGGGAGTGAGGGACAGACAGCCCACGGGCAGTCCTCGAGCCGACCGAGAATTTTTGGTCGGAGCCCCAACTAACGGCTGTGGAGATGGAGATTCCACCGGAAGTGGTGGAGGCAGCTGGTTTGGCCAAACAACCGCCTGGGGAACAGGCTCCCGGATAAAACGAGGGTTGTTTCCGCGCTCCGTGACAGCCACTTAGTGGCTAGGGAAGACGACGTATGTCTGCTTATTCTCGTCAGAAGGAGCTGTTGCCACATGAGTTCTCATCATCTTCGGACGCAACTTACGTCAAGTCTCCCCGTCCGAGGAGGAGAGAGAGGATGAGCAACGGCGCCACCTGCCGCTAATGCCGACCGCCCATGATGGCGGATCGGCTGGACCGCGAAGAAGTCCGAGACCTCGAACTCCCTAAGGATGGTGCGGGAGGTGTCCTGGGGAACCGCACTCCCCGGTTCGAGGGTTCAACCGGGCGGCCCGGAACCGAGGCACAGACAAGCCAACGTCCTCAACTCCCACCAGGGAACTGTGGAGAGGGGATTTCTGCTTCTCCTGCCGACAACCTGTCCAACGGCTCTAAAAAATCTCAACCCTGGCCGACGGAGTCTCTGGTCAACTGGCCTGACGGGACACCGTGAGACCAGTGGTCGAAGTCGAGCGGCCTGATCAAGTCGACGGGTCGGCCAAACTCGGAGAGGGATCTTTTCCGCCTCCCAAGAGCGCCGACGGTGAGACTTCTACCCTTGTCTTCTCTTTTGGACCAGAAAAACGGTCCAGCAGAAGTTGGTCCTCACCTTATTAGAGAGGATAGACAAAGCTCCTTAAAAGAAGCTGAATAAGAGGCACCGAGAGAGCGGGACAAATGCCGCAGCCGAGGTAGAAGCGCCCCACGCCGCCCTCTTCGAGGGCGATCTGCCTGCTGATCCGCTAGCCAGCCACCGCCATGACACCACCGACCGGCCTCCTTTTGACTTCACCGAGGAAAACGCTTCGGGACGCCCAACGTAAACGGGCAGCACGGGTCTTAGAGGACGAGGTCGAAAGGGAAGAGCACAGGTCGTCAGGCTCTGCGGTCGTGCTCCAGGCCCAGACAGTAGACGACGTGGAGTGCGGATCCGTCCGAGACATCTTCTGCCCGCAAGGGCATCTCGGAAACCGAGTCGATTGTCCATCGCGAGCCGGAGGGAGAGAAGACCCAAATCTTTTAGCAAAAACTTTAAATTTGAAATTCAAGAATTAGAACCAGTCTTATACGCAGAGCTGCTAAGAGGAAACCTTGAGCCTGGCCAAGGAAGATCTGGCCATGGGTGGAGCCGAGTTTTACCACCCGGTGTGGGAGGAGCCAGCTTGAAGACCTTCCGCAAGATTTAAAGCGGCAAGGATACCTGCCAGACAGTGTGGATGAACATCATCCATGTCCCTAGAAATACAGGTTACTCACCAAAAACAGGAGTTCTAGGGAGTGGTATGTTGTCTCATCCACACTTGTGGCAGGTTCCTTGCCGCTTAAATCTTGCTGGAAGGGTTTCAAGCTGGCTCCTCCAACCCACCCGGAGGTAAAGCCTCGGCCCGCCCCATGATGCCAGATCTAGCCTGGCCAAAGCCAGGTTGTGTGTCGGGAATGGGAGATCAGGTGGGCTAGGATGAACAACTTACGACTCCTAGAAAGTGCTGGTTACGTAAGAACTTACCGTAACAGTAGATCTTCGAGAGAGGCTCTTGCAGTAGGTAATTACATACTCAGAGGACTTACCGCAGGCGGCAGGACCCCACGGAAAATTGTGCTAGTAGTCCTTGAAGCGGACCGCCCCAACGCCAGGTGACCGCGCCAGACGGCATCGGTATAAAGGAGCCGTCCCGGACGCCCACCTTCTAGTTCCCCACCACAGGCCCGGAAGGCCTGGGCCAGGAAAAGCAGATATTTCCTGAATGGAAAAGGAGCTGAAAAAAGCCCGGGGATGGGGGCGGAAGGAGTACTACTGCAAGAGCCTCTCAAGATCTACTGTTCACTGTAAGTTCTTACATAACTTACTATCTTACTCGAGGGGCTCTTGCAGTAGATCATCTATATGGACAGAATCCCAATCAGTCTGGAACAAATGAAAGGCACCGGAGGAGGAACTACTCCAAGAAGTAGCAAACAGCCTTGCAAACCTCAAGATAGGAGGCCTTGCAAGACAGCTAACCAAAGCCTGCTCTGGCGAGAGGCAATATCCAAACTGTAATGTTTCAGTAAAGGTATGGACAGAAGTCCAGGTGGCGGCAGCACAGATGTCTCCGCGAGCACATTCTTGAAAACAAAGCCGCAGAGGCCAGCTACACACAGTGAGTGGACTTCTGACTTGACCCGGTAGGGTCTTGTTGTACTGGTCATAACAGAAAGTGATGCAATGAGCCAACCACTTTGACAGGCATTGCTTGGAGACAGCATTGCCTTCCCTTTGTGAGCAAAAGGCACGAACAACTGATCAGTCTTTCTGAGATCCTTAAAGTCCTATCGGTGTGAAGTATCTCAGAATCCTGTGGACATCCATGAGTATGGAGCAAGCATTCTCCTGGTTGGAGTACGGCGTGAAAAGGCAGAGCAACTCAATAAACTGATTTAGAGTAGACTCCGCTACCACTTTCGGAAGAAACTTTAGGGTCTATGCGAAGATTACCTGCTCTTTGTGAAAATCAGATAGGGACTTTACACATTAAGGGCCTAGGAGTCTTGAAATTCTTCGAAAGCAAAAGTAATGGCCACCAAGAAGAGTGTCTTCCACGATAAAACTTCAAGTTCATGGAAGTCAGAGGGCTCAAAAGGAGGAAGGGTAAGTTTCTGAGAACAAAGTTCAAATCCCAAGGGGGCAGGAGTCCAAACAGGGGCATGAGATGAAGGACCCCTCTGAGAAAGGTCTAGGATACCTCTAATTGGGTGAAGGCTTTATCAGCAAAAGACATGGTAGGCTGAAATAGCAGCCATTGCATGAACCTTCAAAGAGGAGTGACTGAGACCCAGGTCAAAAAGATGACGAAATAATCAAGCAGAACAGCCACAGGACAGGAGAAGGCTCCACGTTCCTGGAGGCAGCCCAAATGGAAAAAGCGCCATTTCATAGCGTGAGGTGGACCTAGTGGAGGGTTTTCTAGCCTCCACAAGAATCTCGACCACCTTAGGAGAGCGTCAAGCAGGTCGGACTGGGTCTGCAGGAGCCATGCATGAAGTTGGAGAACTTGAGTCCCGGATGGACCAGGGTCCCCTGATCCTGGGTCAGCAATCCTCGAGATAAAGGAAGAGGAAGCGGAGGAACCTCTGAGTATTGTTGTAGAAGAGAGAACCAGGATTTGCCTGGGCCAGAAGGAGCAATCAGAATCATTCTCAGCGCCTTCCATGCAAGTTTCTGCAGACCACGAGGGGACCAGAGGAATTGGGGGGAAAAGCATAGACGAATCTGTCCTTCCAGCTTAGAGACAGAGTGTCGCTCCAGAAAGTGCCTCGCTCTGGAGCAAGCGAGCAAAAGGTGGGAAGTTTTGCATTTTGGGAAGAAGTGAACAGGTCTACTTGTGGAGTCCCCCAAAGCTGGAAGATGCCGTATAGAACCTTTTGGTCCAGTTCCCACTTGTGTGGCAGAGCCGAGGAACGACTTAGCTTGTCTGCCAGGATTCCTTCTCCTCCCCCCCCTTCTTCCAGGTGAACATCATTGAGCAAGGCTCATTTACAAGATGGACCTGATAAGGTCAAGGTTCAACAGTTGATACATAACAGATACATCATACACTTATATAAAACAGTTATACATACAGGGGAAAAAATGTTTATAAACACAGTGATGTACAATAAAATTCACATGATACAAATGGGTTATAGGAGAGTTAAGCTAATATATACAGTATATACATATCCCAGTGGAGGGGCCATGGCAAACACACAGTATAATGTAATACTAGGATGGTGAAGGTATTACTGGGTGCCATAAGATATTGTCAACTCCCGGAACATGGATGCCCGTGTGGTGAAGGTTGTGAAGAGTTGCCCATTCCCAAACCCTCATCGCTTCCCTGCACAGCGGGTAGGGCCGAGTCCCTCCCTGCTTGTTGATGTACCACATCACGCACATGTTGTCCGTTTGGACAGGCAGGTGACTGGGAAGGATGTATTGGTGAAGGGCTTGGAGGACATACAAAACTGCTCATAGCTCGAGCACACTGATGTGGAGAGCTAATTCCAGTCTGGACCATAAACTCTGGGTTCGGTGAGGACCCAGATGGGCTCCCCAACCTTCGCCTGATGCGTCCGTGGTCAAAGTCTGGGAGGGGGGTGGATGAAAGAAGGGGACCCCCCGGAACAGGTTCTCTCGAACCATCCATCACTGCAAGTCTCTTGTCATTGGCGAGGAGATCAGCACCAGATGATCTAGGTCTACAAGTTGATCCCACTGAGAGCGGACAGTCCACTGAGAGATCCTCATGTGGAGTCGCGCGCGTGGAACTGTTGGGATGGCGGCCGCCATCAGCCCCAAAAGACGGAGTACCGACCTCGCCGGAACCTTCCTGTGTTCCGAAAGTAGGGAAATCTGTGACTGGAGGAGGCCCCCGGCTCGAAGGCAGGAAGACCTTGCACACCGTCGACGAGGATTGCCCCGATGAACTGGAGTCTCTGGGAAAGGTCCAGATGAGACTTGGAATGGTTGATGGTGATACCCAGACAAGTGAAACCTGCTGGGTGAGGAGAAATGCAAGAGTTCCTCCCTGGACGAGGTTGCCAGGAGCCAATCGTCCAGGTAGAGGCAACACCTGAACTCCCAAGGTACGCAGGTGGGCCGCTACCACTGCCAGGCATTTGGTAAAAACTCGGGAAGCCGAGGAAAGACCCAAAGGGAGTGCCCAGAAGTGGTAATGGTCCCCTAGAAAGCAAACTGGAGGTACTTTCAGTGCAAGGGATGAATGGGGATGTGCAGGTATGCATCCTGCATATCCAGTGCACAAAGCCATTGGCCCGGCCGAAGAAGGGGCAGAAGGGTTTGAAGGGAGAGCATCCTGAACTTCTTGTATTCTACATAGCAGTTCAGGGAGCTGAGATCGAGAATGGGTCTGAGATCTCCAGTCTTCTTTGGTACAAGGAAGAAATGGGAATAGTAACCCGTCCCGTGGAGGTGAGGAAGGAAGGGTTCTATGGCCTGCTTCGTGAGTAGAGCAGATATTTCTTCCCTGACCAAAGGAAGATGGTCCCTTGAGTAAGAGAACTTCAGAGGGGGGTGGCGTGGAGGTTTCTGTAGAAACTCTATGGAGTGCCCCTCTGCTATAATCTGAAGCACCCATGAATCTGATGTTATCCTCTCCAACCCGGAAGGTGGAGGGAGAACCTCCCTCCTACCGGTTCCTCCGGGGAGTCTGGAGGCAGTGGGAGAGGGAAGGAGTCGGGTGGTATGGGGCAGCGCCGCAGCTGGGGCACCCGCTGCTTTTTTGGGCGGGGGGGGCCTGGCAGCTGTGGGGGCCCGACGTCTGGTGGCCCGCCTTCCTTGGGGTTTCGCTTGAGGCCGGCTGCGTCTGCGAAAAGGACGGCGCTTTGAGGGATGGGGACGGTACATGGAATCCACAGATTTCAGGGCCGTCCCCTTCTCCTGTAAGTCGGTGATGATGTCCTTGACATCACCACCGAAAAGCACTGAACCCCAGAAAGGTGCTTCCTGAATTGCTGACTGCACCTCCGGGACCAAACCCGACACTCGGAGCCAGGCGTGACACCGAAGACTTACGGCGAATGCGGAGCTCTGCCCTGCGGTGTCCACTGCATCGTAGGTCGTCCTCAGAATGTGACGACTGGTCGAACGAGCAGAACAGACAAGGTCAGCTAACTCCTGCTTGACTTGGGAGTCAGGCAAGGAGTCAATCTTAGATTCTGCCTGGCTAAGGACAGCCTTCTGGTAATCCCCCATATGTGCTACATAATTTGGGGCCCTGATCCCAGTGTGGAAGAAGCGTGAGACCTTCCTTCCATACTGATCCAGAAGGAGGACTCCTTATTCGGGAGACAAGCTCGAGAGTGTTTGGGTGTGCTGACCGGCCGTGGCGCCTAATCACAACCGAGTCTGCACGGGGTGGGGAATCTAAAAGTCTACACCCTCCGAGCCTGTATAGCCTGTTGGACTTCCGAGGAAGCGGGGCTAAAGCCGACGGTTGTTTCCAAATGGTGGAAACAAGGTGGGCATGAGGCTCGATCCAGGGTGGCACTAGAGTAGGGGCCGTAAGGGGCAAGTCCAGATGTTCGGCGAGTTTAACCCACTGAGGATCTGGCTCTAAGGAACACCACTGATTTACTTCCTGGATCTTCCTGAGCAACTCCGTGAAGGAAGGATCCTCCGGAGGAGACTTCAGAGGAGTCCTCAGCCGGGGCTTGGACGGAGAGTGAGGCTCGTCGTCTTTCTCGGAGCATCCATCGGAGGAATCCGAGGAGTCCGAGAGAGAAGAAGAAGAAGAAGAATGGAAGCAGAGTAAGACTCCTGAGCTCGTCTAGGGAGGACGGTTCCTTGAGGAGATCCCTGGATGCGTGTCCAGCCCCTCTCTGGATCCTGAAGGAAGAGCTCGGGAATCCGGAGGTGGAGAGGGAGTGTGCCGTCTGTGGCGTACGGGGGCCAGAGGTGGCACCGTCGCCGTAAGGCGGCTCTCTACTTCCTTGGTGAGCTGAGCCTTGGCCTCAGCCCACCAGGAGGCCAGTCTCTCCTGAAGATCCACCAGCGGCCTAGAGGCGGTGGAGGAGGAGGAGGATGGTATGCAATTATATCCGTAAGTTGAGTAACGGCTGCGCGGGAATACTGGAGTCGGTACTGCGTGTCGATGGGACCGCGCCGGGTACTCGCGGCGCAGGGATACTGCGGACCGGGTAAGCCAGCGTTGGATAAGACGCGCGGATACCCGGGCACCGGAAGAGCTGCCGGAGGAGACGGCCCAGTAGGGAGCCCCCTGGGCAGATCAATAGTGATAGGCCCATGGGGGGGCTCAATGGAAGAGGAGTATTCCCCGCCGGCGGAGGGGCCAGCGTCAGAATCAGCGTCGGCGGAACCGGCGTCAGGACCGGCTTCAGATCCAGTTCCGTGGGAGGGGGGATCTGACGGCGGAAAAGCATCCCGTGTCTCGTTCGGGGATGGTGGTGAAAAATCCCCAGGGTCAGGCAGGGGTGACACGGGCTCACCGGATGGCCGCGAAGGCTGCGAGGAACCTGGGGCGACAGGCGATGGAGGGTCTGTCGTGGCTCGGCAGCCAGCGCCCGTCCGGAGGAGCCGACATGCGACTTGAGGGCAGAATCCGGCGGACGCCAGAAGGAACGGCGTCAACTGAAGAGGTCCCTTGTCGGGAGGCGGGCCGAGGTGGGAAGCGGCCCGGTCCGAGGGGACACACGCCGCGCTGGCCCGAAGGTCGGGCGTCTGTGACCTTCTCGGCGGGCGTCCGGAGGCCGGCGTCAGGCTTATGGGGCGCCAGCGCCAGTAGGCCACAAGCCTGCGGCAGTACTGGGGCAGAAGCCTCCTTTTTCGCGGGAGGCTCCGAAGGGCCCGAACCACGAGCCCAACGGGCGGGTCGACGCCTCCTCCAAAGCCTTGGAGGCTGCCGGACGATTACCCGGAGGGGACGTTAACCGAGCCGCGGTCCCGGCCGGAGTCGTGGAGAAGGAGGCCTTCTCCCGGTGCCTTTCTTTTTCCCCGCTTCTCATGTCCTTCTGGGGAGGTCGACGCCTGCCTAAGCTTCTTCAACTCCTTCTCCACTGTAGACATCATCTTTTTAAGGAGATTGGCTTCCAAGGACTGCTGGAGTAGTTTGCGGGTGGCTGTGTTAAAATGCAGGCAATGCGGGCACTTGTCGACCACGTGGTCGGGGCCTAAGCAAAAAAGGCAGAGGGAGTGACCGTCCTTGTGGGGCAGCTGGGTGCCGCACGAGTCGCATTTGTTTTTGAAGGGGACGACACAAACCGACTTTCACCTGACGGAAAGGTCTTCAAATATCGATAACTTTCGTAAAACCGATGCAGTAACAGAGCTGTGGCGGAAAGAACTGGAAGGCGGGCGTCCGGGACCATCCCTTTATACCGACGTCCTCTGATGCTGGTCACCTGACGTGGGGGCGGTCCCTCGCCAGGGACTGCTAGCTAGAAATTTTTCCGTGGGGTCCTGCCACCTGCTGACGTCAGTCCTATATGTAATTACCTACTGCAAGAGCCCTCTCGAAGTAAGATCTCCTTACAGGTGAGTAACCTGTATTTCTAGGGATGTGGATAATGTTGTTCAATCCACACTTTGTGGCAGACTCCTAGCAGTTCTCCGGGAGGAGGAAGGCAAAGCACGCACCCCCTACTTGGGAAATAAGGACTGGAGAACCGAGGTCCCAAAACCAGCATCCCGGCGTGACTCTAGGTCAATGTGGTAACGGGAAATAAAGGTGTGTGCTGACTTCCAGGTAGCAGCCCAGCAGATTTCCTGGATAGGGACGTCCCTACAAACAGCTGCCTAAGCAGCGTTATGGCGAGTAGAATGAGCTCTTATCCTTTTGGGAGGCTCCATGCCTGCCAACCTATAGCACAGATCTATGCGGGAGGTGACCCACCTGCTTATCGTCCACTTGACTGCAGGTCTGCCAGGTGCGGCTTCAGCATAGGTGACAAACAGCTAGCGAACCTCTCCCCGAACTTCAGCCATCCGCTCCTTATAATAAACGAGCGCCCTTCTAGTGTCCAAGGAATGAAGCCTATAGTCGGCCTCCAAGGTGTGACTGGGGTAGAACACCGGCAGAGTAAACACCTGGTTAAGGTGAAACTCCGACACCACCTTTGGAAGGAACTTCGGGTGAGGGCAAAGGATAACCTTGTCCCTGTGAAAGACAAGGTAGGGAGGCTTGATGGAAAGTGCCTGAAGCTCTCCCATCCTTCTGGCTGACGTAATAGCCACCAAGAAATCGGTCTTCCATGACAGGTGAGAGATGTCACACCTGTGCATCGGTTCGAATGGATTGCCCATGAGCTTAGCCAATACCAGCAGTTGACCCCACAGAGGTAGAGGTTCTCACATCGCAGGGGATATGTGGTCAAGGCCTTTGAAAAAGCACTCGACCACCTTCTCCTGCGCCACCGACTGCTTGCCGGACTGCGCCCAGTAAACAGAGATGGCTGCCAGGTGCACCTTAAGGGTCGTCTACGGAAGCCCAAGCTGAGAAAGGGACACAGGTAGTCCAAAATACTAGCCAATGGACAGGAAGTGGGGTCCAATCCCTTGTCCTGACATCAAATGGAGAATCTTTTCCATTTGAAGGCGTAGAATTTTCTGGTCGACTCCTTAAGGGACACCTCAACGACGTTGAGGACCTAGTCAGAAAGACCCAAGGCCTGGAACTCTAGCCGCTCAGGAACCAGACCGTCAGGTGCAGGGATTGAAGGTCCGGGTGCAGAACCTTCCCCTTGTCAACTGAGATCAGAACTGGGCAGGCTGGAAGCCACCTCATGAGCCTGGGGGCTGAGGCTGAGGAGATCTGGGTACCAGAACTGGTGACGCCAGTCTGGGGCTACCAGAATCACCTGCGCCTTGTCCCTCTTCGCCTTGAGAAGCACCTTGTGGATCAAGAGAAATGGAGGGAAGGCGTAAGACAGGTCCGGGGTCCACGGCCTCGAGAAGGCATCTCCCTGCAGTGAGCCCTGCTGAGGGGGGTGGGTGTGAAACAATCTCAGCTTCGCATTCTCCCTGGAGGCAAACAGGTCCACCTGAGGGGTGCCCCAGTGGGAGAACAGGTCTTGCACTACCTCCAGCAGGAGAGACCACTCGTGAGATGCAGCGCCTATCCGGTTGAGGGCATCGGCCAGACTGTTGGAGGCTTCTGCCACATGGATGGCTAGGAGAGCCACCTCCAGGCTGATCACGAGAGACCAAATGCGGAGAGCTTCCTTGCATAGAGGCAAGGAGTGCGTCCTGCCCTGACAGTTGAGATAGCACATTGTCACGGTGTTGTCAGTCTGGACCTGAACCACTTGACCCCGTACAAACGGAGCAAAGGCGGTGACGGCTAGACGAACTGCCCGAAGCTCCAGCAGGTTGATGTGGCATCGAGACTCCTAAGGGGACCAGAGGCTTTCGGCCTGGAGATCCCCCAGATGGGCACCCCAACCCATTAGAGAGGCGTCGGTCATTACAGTGACCGTCGGCTCGGGGCAGACAAATGGGATACCCTCCTGCAGATGAGCTGGGACATGCCACCACTGCAGGCCGTCCCACATCTCCTGGTCACTGTTACCGGCTGGTTCAAAGGATCAGAGCGCTGTGACCACTAGCTGGCCAGCCCCCACTGCAGGGGGCACATATGCCAGCGGGCTCAACAGACCACGCTCATGCAGGCCGCCATGAGGCCCAGAAGGCGCAGGAAGTCCCGGGCAGGGTGCAACTGCATAACCAGAAATGACTGAGCAAGGGAGGAAAGGACCTCGGTCCTGTCCGCCAGGAGCCGGGCTCTGGCTTGAAGAGAGTCAAGCTCTGCCCCGATGAACTGAATCACCTGCAATGGCACGAATACCGATTTGGCCTCACTGATCAGGAGGACTAATCGAGAACAGACCTGGAGGGCCAGATCCCTGGACCGCTCCACCTCCAACCTGGAGGGGGCTGCAATCAGCCAGTCATCCAGGTAAGGGTACACCCAGACCCCTCGGCACCGCAGGAAAGCTGTCATCACTGCCATGCATTTGGTGAAGACCCTGGGAGCTGGAGAAAGGCGAAAGTGCATAGCCCAGAACTCGTAAAGAGATCCCTCTGCTCTGAAGTGAAGGAATCGCTGATGAGACAGACAGATTGGGACGTGAAATAATGTGTCCTGGAGATCCAGAAAGCAGAACCACATGCCTAGTTCCAAGGATGGAATGATCTGAGCCAGAGTGATCATCCTGAAGGTGCGCCCGCCTAGGAGCTTGCTCAGGTCGTGCAAGTCTAAAATGGGGCGCCAGCTCCCCATCCACTTTGGGACCAGGAAGTACCTGGACACAAACCCCGGGTCTGGAGGAGGATCCGCCACCTCGCTGATAACCTCCTTCTGGAGGAGCAGAGCAATGTCAGCTCGATGAGCCGACAGAAAGTCTGCGGAGCCTGTAGCCCCCCATAGGGCGACAGCCAGATATGGAGGGGACTCCTCGAATTCCACAGGCAGACTCCTGCCGACTACTTCCAGCACCCAGCGGTCCAGGCGGAAAGGAAGTGGTGGACCCGTCCTCCCACGGGGAAAACCTGGGGAGGAGTGATGAGGTTGAGGGCGACACCCCTCAACCCATCACTGGGCAGGCTTGGAGGAAGGTCCGGCCGAGGGGCCCCTTGGACTCTTCCCTCCAGGCTTCCTACTGGAGGAAGTGGCAGATTTGGCCTTGGGGTGCCAAGTGTGAGCCTGCTGGCCCTGTTGCTGGTACTGCTGGGCCGGATGTGCCGCAGGGGTGGAAGGGCGAAAAGGCTTACGCTGCTGCTGGCGGACTTTCTCCTTCTGGGCAGCCGTGACAGAGTCCAAGGTGGCAATGGACTTCTCGATCCTCTGGAGATGGCCTTCCAGCCCCAGCATGAACAAGTTGGTGCCCAGAAAGGGAACGTCTGCCAGCTTGTGCTGGGTGTTCACTGTGAAGGTGGAGATCCGCAGCCAAGCTCTGCGGCACATGGCTACTGTGGCTGCTACTGACCGGGCACAAGAGTCACCGATACCCAAAGAAGTTTGGAGCTGTTTGGCCACCGCCCTTCCCTGTTCCTACACCTGCTTGACTGTCATCTGAAGGTCAGCCGGGAGATGCGGAATCACCTCATCCAGGGAACCCGTAAGTGTGTGTGAAAAACGTGCCATCAGTACAGTCAAGCTAGCCTGTTGAAGGCTTAGGGAGGAAGCAGAGTAAAATCTTCCACCCAAGTAGTCCAGCTTTTTGGACTCCTTATCGGGCGGTTTGTCCAAATCCCCAGCGTTCCCGGAACGCTGGGAAAAAACTATCGGTCACCAGCACCTTCTCAGAGGGATGCTCCGAGAAACCGGAGAGTGAACCAGTGGGGACCGTGTACTTGCGAGCCATCCTGACCAAAGGCGCAGGACAAGATGCAGGTCGCTGCCACAACTCCAGGGCCAGGCCAACAATGGCTTTGCCCATAGGGAAGGCCTCCATAGGGGAATCTCCTCAGTCCAGCATCTCCGTGAGGGGATACCTGGCCCATTTCTGTACAGGCTTGAGCTGCATCCCAGTGGACTCTGAGATGAGGTGAAGGATTCCCAAGAACGAGGAAGGGCTCTCGTCCACTGACTGACCTCCTGCAGATTCTAGGTCAAGGGGTCTGGAGTACAGGGAGGAGTCGTCAGACTCTGAGGAGTCTGCAAACAGCTGCCGAGCGCCTGAGCCACCCTCCACCTGCTGAGGTTGATCAGGAGTGAGGGTGACCGACAACCTGTGGGGCAAGCCCTGACCCGACCGAGAATCCTTGGTCGGGGGTCCCAGTCTTCGGTGGTTCCGCCACAATGGGTGGAGCAGCCGGTTTCGGCCGAACAACCGGTGCCGGGGTCGGCTCCTCGACTGCTGTGAGGGGTTGCTTTGGTCGCTCGGGCGACAGCCACTTAATGGCCGGAGAAGGCGACGTAGTTGGCTTGTTACCAGCCAACAAGAGTTGCTGCCACATCACGTCCTCGTAGCGCCGGCATAACTTACATTGGAGCCTATCCTCTGAAGAGGACGAGCAGCGATGCCACTTTCCATGGTGCCAAGACCACCGATGTCGGCGGGATCTACCCGACATGGAAGAGGGCTGAGACGGAGACCTTCGGGGTCGCCAAGGGTGGGTCAAAGAGGGGACGGGGGAAACCCGCTCATCCCTCGGTTCAGGGTTCTTGACCAGGGACTTTGGCACAGGAGGCACGGGCAAGTCCTCAGTTACCACCGGGGGAACCAGGAAAGAAGCGTTGTCAGCTTCTCCAGTTGACAGCCCTTCCAACGGGTCAAGAAAAATCTTGACCGTGTCGACGGGTGTCTCGGCCGGCTGACCTGATGGGGACACCGTGAAGCCAGCGGCCTTAGCCGTAACCTCGACCGAAGTCAAGAGCCGATGGTCCAGTGAAGGGGATTCTCTCCCACTCCCACGAACTTTGACGGTGGAACTTACCTTTCAGTTCTTTTTTCGACCTATTTGAGTATCCCGGTCCTCCTCGAGGGTGATCAACTGCTCCAGCTGCTCCGCGGAGCCCGCAGCCATGGACACCGCTCAACGGGCCTCCTTCGACTTCACCGGTGGGTACCGTTTCTCGGGATGCCCTAGTTGCAGTCGGGCAACGCAGTCCTCCAGAACCGAAAAGCCGTGAAAGACGTGCAAAGATCGCAGGCCTACAGATCGTGAGCAAGACCCAGGCAATAAATGCACGTGGAGTGCGGGTTGGTCCAGGACATTTTCTGCCCACAAGGACACCGACGGAAGCTGGGAGTGGATTCGTCCACCGCAGCCGCAAGGATAGATGAAGACGCAAGTCTAGAAAACTTTAAAATAATTTTCGGTACTTCTGAATTAGGATCCAGGCCAAAAAACACAGAGCGCTAAGGAGGGAACCTAAGCTTCCAAGCGGTAAGGAAGATCTGGAGTCATGGGGTGGAGCCGAGGATTTTACCACTCGGTCGGGTGGGAGGAGCCAGCTTGAAGACCTTCCGGCAAGATTTAAAGCGGCAAGGAACCTGCCACAAAGTGTGGACCGAACAACATATCCACGTCCCTAGAAACCCAGTACTGCAGGCCCAAAGGAAGGGGGAAGGGGGTGGGTCAGCATAGCTTAATGAAGAGTCTCTTGAAGATCTACAGTTAAAGGAAAGCTGTCATAAATGGAGAAATTTTAAGTATTCTAACTTACTTTAAATGCTGTAATGTCCGTGATTCCGCAATATGGCAGATGCTTTGCAGTTTCATTTCATGTGACAGTGCGGCACTGCTCGCTTCAATACAGTTGTACTGAGGCGAGCAGTGTGTGCTGCACTTTCACATGAAATCGAACTGCATGGCATCTGCCATGTTGCAGAATCACGAACTTTGCAACATTAAAACAAAGTTAGAATACTTAAAATATTTCTTATTGCAAAAAGCCTAATCGGTGAGGGGTAAGGACCCTCTGTTTATGACAGCCTTCCTTTAACGGTAAGTACATAACTTTTTTTTTTTTTTTTAATAAACACTTACTCTTTTATGCCCCCTTCTCTCCACGACTGCTCCTCTCTTTGGGGTCTTCATGCACCCTGCCAGCTCCTATTGGTGCCTGCCTCCCATAGATTCATGAGACCCCGGATTACCCCCCCCACCCGGTTGGGGTGGGAGAGACCCTACTTGCTCCCCCATACTTCAGGAGGAAGCGTGCACTGAAGCTGTGGCGCCGAAGACCTGTCTACTAGTGCGGTCGTGGGTTCCTTGTTCTCCATGCCCCAGATGTCTGCACGCGGGGAGGACCAATGAGCTGGAGGTGCGTGGAGACACACCTCCGTTCCGGTCCTCGGCCGACATCTGTCCCTCCCTTATTTCCTGCCTCTTCTGCTGCACCATTACCACCCTTGGTCACCCAGGTGGTGGCGGTACTACCTCTGAGGAGCGCTGCCCACCCCACCTGGAGAAGGGGAGCGGCCCATCAGGTGCTCAATCCTTCTCCCCCGGCCGACCCTCTGATGACCCGGGCTCGCTACCGAACCCGGGTCGCCAGTGTCGTAAGCAGTAGTGCTACCGCTGCGCCGACAGGCCATCTGTTCTATCTTCTATGAGGATATCTTTCATCAGTTCACACCTATAGAATGATTACCAAGCAGTACCAAGAGCTAACACAGTCTGGGTGGTTGGAGCATGTAGGCTTATGAAAGTAGGCCTTGAAGTACAGCAAGGCCAAACCCAGCTTGTCTACGAAAGAATGTCCAGACTGTAATGCTTAGTGAAGGTGTGGACAGTACTCCAAGTAGTGACTGCACAAATCTCTGTGGCGGATACATTCCTGAAACCTACCAATAGGCTGCTCAATTTCTTACTCCGTCTCCTCTGCGGCACAGTGTCGAAGGCCTTGTTGAAATCCATACAGGCCACGTGTACTTCCTTTACTGCATTTTTCCCGTGCGGCCATGTGCACTTCCTTAATTACATTCTTCTCATGCTGCCATGTGCACTTCCTTTGCTGCATTCTTTCCGTGCTTTCACTGGACATTTATCTTGGGTACCTCCCCTGCCCCCTTCCACCTCCCGACACATCTAGAAAGGAGCCATTTTTCAGCTCAGAGCACATTACTGGTAAAACAATTTAAAAAATAAAGTACAAGATGCCAAGAACACATGACAAGTAGCAGGTAAAACAGAAAAATATAGGCTACGTTACATGAACATTGCAGTGAGTCAGGCATGCCTCGTAACAATGGTACTGAGGACTCACAGTGCACAAAGTTGGGGCACTAGTGTGTAACAAGCATAAGACAGTAATTTAAGAATGGAAGGGACTCTACAGAGTCATCAAGTCTCCCCCAATAAGCAGGGTCCAGCAATTATGACCAACTGCAGGGGCAAAGAGTTATTACGCTTTATCAGCTGCAACAAAACATCAAGGAATGCAGCACAGAGGTACTCTGCAGATTTCTCACCCTTAGATCTGACTGGAATGAACCCCAACTTTTGCTCAGTCAGTGCTAATGGTACTCCCTGCCGTGAACAGTCACACAGTCTGGTGGCAATTACACAAGTGAAACTGAGCCAGGTTAGTGCACAAAGTTCCAAAACGCTGTACTTTGATTCCAGAGGCATGCTCACCTCTTGTTTTTGTAGAGAAATGCCCCCCAACTCACCCTCTCTGGTTTCACGTTCCAGACTGTGCTACTCAAGTATTACAGTCCCTTCGTCTTCAGCGCTGCAGCAGCAGCAGTGTTATGTAAGAGTAAAATAATCCCCAGGCAGGAGCTCCGGCTAAGGAATGGAGACTTTATTTTTAATAGAAAACCAGCAAGAGATCCAATGAATCTGCTACCCCTACACCAAACATCAGCAAAAAAGGAAATCTCTCTAAACTCAGTTTGTAAAAAATTAAAAGTTAATGTCAGTTTTGACATCGTTTATAGTCAAGAGCCACATCATAGTACCGGGGACGGCTGATTGCTTGTAACTCAAAGGGGTCTTCTCAGACTCACATTACCCATGTCAGAATTTGAGACAGATCTGTCACTGCACAGGTCCAGCAGCTGGCTGGTAAGAGTCAGAGTTCCTTTCTGCATGCATGGGTTTGCCTGCAGGTATCGACCCTTGTTTTGTTCAAAACAAAATACAGCACAACAAACAGTATTTGTTTCTTTAATCTCCTTGTACTATAGGGATATTGGGGGGAGGTGCTGTAATATTTGGGGAGGGGGGGAACAGTTAGCTAGGAGGTGTAATCCTCCTGCTAATTTCCACATAATCTCCCTCCCCCCACCAGGTCTCCACCCCCCCTGCAGTATCCACTCCTGTATAACCCTTCAATTCTGTTGCAGAGTAATGTTCCCATTGCCAGTCACTCACTCTTGTTGCAATGTCAAGCGCTGGGGCAGAGTTCCCCTAGGGCGGGCAGGGGGGACAATCAACCAATCAGGTGTTCCTATGGGCAGGGAGCCACATCTCCCATGTGTAATGTTAGCTTTAAGCAGAGATGTTACCCATATCTCTCAACTGTCCCCCATTTTCAGGGACGTCCCTGATTTTGCCTCACAAATTTCCTAAGTCCCCCCTAAATTTGGCATTTCTGTCACTGAAGGGTCTACAGTGATTATGAGGCAGTCATGGTAAAAAACAAAACATCAGATCCAATTACCTAGCGAATTGCAGTGAAAGTAAAAAATAAGCCTGAAGGAACTAGGTTTGCAACATCAGTGCACACGTTTCATAGGCGAAAGGCAGACTAAAGTTGAGGTTGGGGGCGGGAGCAGACTGGGGAGCAATGAGCTCTGAGGTGCTGTCGGAGAGAGGGATGGGAGTCGGAGGGTGTTCCACAGGGAGCTCAAGCACACCACTGTCCAAAAGTTTGCTTGAACAGTAGCCATAAACTGCATAAAATAGTCAAAAAGGGCTGTTTCAAAAATGTCCTGTTCTGCTTACCCTAAAAAGGGGATGCAGCAAATGGATGCCACCTTACAGAGCACTGGTAAGACCTCATTTGGAATACTGCGTCCAGCTATCAAGGCCACATCTCAGGAAGGACATAGACTGAGTGGAGACGGTTCAAAGAAGGGCAAATAAAATGGTGCAGGGCATGCACCACAGGTCGTACGAAGGACTCAATGTGTACACCCTGGAGGAGAGAAGGGATAGGGGAAACATGATAGAGATCTTCAAGTATCTCAAGGGGATTAATAAGGTAAAGGGGCAGCATCTTTCAGAAGAGAAGCTGCTCTAAAACTACAGGAGGGCATGACATGAGACTGGAAGGGGGTAGAATAAGGGGTAACGTTAGGAAGTACTTTTCACAGAAAGGGTGGTGGATGCTTGGAACAGCCAGCCCCAGGAGGTGGTGGGGCAAGTACAGTGGGGGGATTTAAGCATGCATGGGATAGACATAGGGGAACCGGGGGGGGGGGTAGCAACCGAGGACCAAGCAGAGTCAAGCGGCAGCTAGGTAAAGGTAAGGTATGGGCAGACTAGATGGGCCTGGCGGTCCTTATCTGCTATCAATTTCTAGGTATCTATGGATGCATTATTCCACGAATAATAAACACATTTTTGATTGACTGATTGTCTGAAACCCAGGTCTGCCAGTGCTTCAGGTCCCCGATTTGGCACGTCAACCCTCTGGGCTATACTGCCTCCTTCACTTACTTGTGAGATAACAATACCATAAACTACTGACAACACTCACATCCCCAGTGGTATGAAGACACAGCATAGACTCAGCTGACATTTAAAACTGCAACTGGTGATAATGTACAAAGTCATCACAACTCAGCCCATACTTGTCCTTCAAGAGTCCTTGTAAGTCCCTTGGTAAACAAAGAAACCCATCTTACTGTTCACCAGTAATCCTAAAGAAGCCCTGTGGGACACCAAACACACTCAAAGGCCCTGTACACACTAGGAGAACATTTTGAAACCATTTTTGAATAAAGTTTTAAATTCACCACAGTCGCCCATCTGCACTGCCATCTACTGTGCTGTAACATGGTAAACCTGCAACCACATTCCCTTGCCTGTAACGTTTTCCAGCATGTTTTTTGGGTCACAGTGAAGCACGGTATTTTCTTTCTGTAACCCAAGCACAGATCTATCGCCTGTCTGCATCACAAGGTAAAACGTTTAAAGTTTAAAACCGTGTTTAAACCCTGCAAGGGTTAAGTGCAGATACAAACCATGTTTTGGCTTCTTAAAAATATTTCAAAGGTCTTAAAATGTTTTAAGAAGCCTAGTGTGTACAGGGCAGGCAAAAGGAGAGCACACCCGTACAACACTAGGTCTCTGGAGATGAAAATAAAAAAACAGAATGTTTTACAAGCAGACCAGGATCTAAGTGTGGTCCTATACCCAGAGTTACACTTTGCAAGGAAGACACCCTGGGTAAGTATCTTACAAATAGCCATTTTTTTTTCCCAACAGAAGGGAAAATCTAAATTAAGAAAAGGTTTCTACTGATGTAGAAGATGCAATATTTGTGAATTTGCACAGACAGGAAATGCATTCCTACATCCACAAACAGGCACAGAATAGCCATTATAGTAATACACAGACTGCCAAACCAGCCACTGCGTATATGCATGTTGGTGCCCATGAAAACAGTTGTATGTTGGTCGAACTGTCCGTGCTTTGAAGTGCAGAATCTAAGAACACAACCAGGCAATTGTTAATCAGAATGTTGACAATGTACTGGACATTTTAAAGATGCACGTCAAAGCACTTGGCCTGAAGTTTAGAGCACTGGAGCATACACGCCTCCTTGAAATAGGGGGAGAAAGAACAAGCCTCCTGTTACAAAGGGAAACGTACTGGATTTTCAGACGGTGGGCACTGACCCCTGAGAGTCTTAATGATCAAAATTATTTCAGGGGCCCAGCCTGCCAGTGCAGCGGAAGAGCTTCAGTCTGCGACGCCGATGACCAGGGTTTGGAAGCAGACTCCGGACATCAGAGGGTCAGCCAGGGGGGAGGAGGCCGAGCATCCCAGGAACTACTCTCCTTCTCCAGGAAGGGAGGGAACTTGGTACCCAGCGCTTATCAACCCCTAGCACTGGCAGAGGGTGCAGCAGTTTGGGACCATACTGGGAGCTTCTTGGGGCAGGGGACAGACGGACCTCTGCACAGCGAGTACAGGAATATGCCCAGTCATGGGCAGTGGTCTCTGCACAACTGGCCCTGCCTTGGACAGGTGGGGAGGGGGGGGATGCAGAAGGGAAAAGCCTCTCAGCGCAAGTCCAAAATGCCCAGAACCCAGCATGTGCTGGGACCTAGTCGATACAGGGGGTAGATCTCCTCCCCTCAAAAGTGTCAGAGAGCCAAAAATATCAACATTAATAATAACCAAATTATATATATATATATATTTTTTTTTTCCAAACTATGTTTATACCTATATCGTTCTGTTCAATTTTCTAAAAAACACCCCAATTTTGCCATGTGCATTTTTAAATACTTTCACTGCACAGTTTACTTTACCAACAGTGTTGCCTTACAACATATAGTACAGGAACATATTTATAGAAACTACCTTTTATTCTTTTTTTATTTTTATTCTGACTCAATCATGCAAGTCATTTACCTTTCTGTGGAATGTCAATAAAAATTATAGTAGACAAAACAAGGATTTGACTTTCTGGATATTTGTCAGTTTAGGAAAATACGAATAACATTCTGCTCACTGCCCTATAGTATAACCACATGCACACAGCTATGAAGAAAAATGATTAGTCACGCAGTTGGAGTGGTTGAATTACTTGAGATACTGAATGGATAATTATTTGAAGATTATTTATTATACCCCAGCACCCACCAGCTCCACTGCATCATGATAAAGTCATATACTGAAAACTGCTGTACATTTTGGGATTTGAGGGATTTCTGTAGTGGCACTTCTACTGTGTACTACTGATGCATTTCTACACTGTGACTATTTCACAGCACCGGCAGCCTCACAGCATCTGATGTTTGATGAATCGTACCCGAGACGAGTAATTATCTGGGATATTTATGGGCTGATGTCAGACAGCCACACCCCCCAGAGGAAGCCACTGCTGAGTGGCAATATGTGGGGGCTGCCTGTCTGCCCTCCTATGCACCAATAAAGAGATATAGTTAGGTTCCACTCATAAGGCCTGTAGTTCATGGATACATTTATTATTTTCTTCTGTTTCAGTGCTGTGTGCACTGTTCTTTTTCTGGCTCATACTCAAAGTCAAACAAACAGAGCCTTCAAGGCCAAAGAATGAAAGCTCTGACGTGTCCATTTATGTCTGCTCGCTAGTGGCCTATACCAAGTCCAAATCCACTTGTCTCTGTGCCTGGCTGGCCTCCACGTTCTCCTCTATCCATTTTCCGGTGTCAACAGGACCACTGAACAAAACAGTTTTGTCGTCAAACACTATCCGTAACCTCGCAGACAGCACTATCATGTTTGCTTGCAGTTTTATTTTAAAAACATTATTTGCACCTAACTTTCTTTTGAATTATTAGTTTTCATTATTCTCACCTAGCTATTTGTGTTATATGCTAGTAAATACAGGTTACTCACCTGTAACAGGAGTTCTAGGCATGGTATATGTTGTTCATCCACACTGTCTGGCAGGTTCCTTGCCGCTTTAAATCTTGCCAGAAGGTCTTCAAGCTGGCTCCTCCCACCCACCCAGGTGGTAAAACTCTCGGCTCCGCCCCATGACGCCAGCTCTTCCTTACCGCTTGGAAACTCAGGTTCCCTCCTTAGCACTCTGCGGTTTAGGCCTGGATCCTAACTTGTCGGTAAATCCGAAACTCATTCTAAAGTTTAAAAGACTTCAGTCTTCTTTTTCCCCTCGCAGCTGCGATGGACAAATAGATTCCCGGATTTCGGTGGTGCCCTTGTGGGCAGAAGATGTCTCGGACTTATCTGCACTCCATGTGCATTTACTGCCTTGGCCTCTGGTCAGATCCAAATAGTAACTGATAGCCCTCTTTACATCCAGGCTATGCAGTCTACACTCCCCTGAACTAGAGTGTTCAGTGAACAAGACAGGCAAGTTCATGGACTGATTCAGGTGGAATTCTGAGACCACCTTCGCGAGGAATTTCCCATTTGTTCGGAGAACCACTTTATCATTATGAAAAGAGATGTAGTTAGATTTCACTGTTAAGACCTGTAGTTCACGGAGATGTCTTGCTGACGTGATGGCTACTAGAAACACAGTTTACCATGTCACATACTTTAACTCTGCCGAGACCACAGGCTCGAAAGGGGGTGCATCAATTGTAGTATGCAAATATGTAGATCTCATGAAGGGGTAGGCTCCCTATGAAGGGAATGTAAGTGTAGCAGCCCTTTAAAGAACCGTTTAAATATAGAGTCAGAGGCTAGGGAAGATTCCCTGCTGACAAGTAAGCAGAAACTGCTGCCAGATGTACCCTCAAAGTAGAAGGCCTGAGGCCTAAAGAATGTAAATGAGCCAAATAATCTAACAGGAGTGGAATGCCCACCCCTTGTGGCTCAACACCTGCCTGATCACACCATATGGTGAACTTCTTCCATTTGAAGGAATAGGTTTTCTGGAAACCTTTAGGATATCCAGAACAGAATCAGAGAGCTGCAATCCAGCATATTCTAACTCTGCAAAAGCCAGGCCTTCAGTCTGAGGGGCCCCAAGTTGGGGTACATAATCCTTCCCTGGTAGGAGGTCAGTAGGTCGTGCCTCTTGGGGAGGCAAATCGAGCTGGTCAATGACAGGGCCACCAGTATACAGTACCAAGGCTGTCTGGCCCAATCTGGAGCTACAGTATCAGGATCACTACCGCTGACTGACCCCTAAGTTTTGTCAGTACCCTGAGCAGCAAGGGAAATGGAGGGAAGGCATACAGGAATTTCCCTGACCGGTCCAGTAGGAGTGCATCCACTGGCACTGTGCCCAGAACTGGAGGCCTACAGCAGTACTGAGGCAACTGGTGATTGTCTGGGGCTGCAAATAGGTCTATCTCTGGAGTGCCCCACTGCCTGAAGATGTCCTTGAGGACTAGGTGATTTAGTGATCACTCGTGGTGGCTCTGGTTGATCCTGCTGAAAGAATACGCCAGAACACTGTCCTTCCCAGGGAGATGAACTGCTGACTGCGTTACCTCGAGGGAGTAGGCCTAGATTCCAAATCTTCATGGTCTCTGTACACAACAGAGTGGACATTGTGCCACCCTGTTTGTTGATGTAATACACAGTAGTGGCATTGTCTGTCCTGACCTGCAACACCTTCCCCTGAATCATGGAAGAAAAGAAAAAATTACTCACCTTAGTAATTGTGTTTTTTCTAGTGGAGTCTTGCTGTATTCTGACAATCTGCAGTTAGCACCAGCCTTTAAACTGCCCCGGAGAGTAGAGGGTTAATTTTCTATGCAGTGCATAGAATGTCGAGCTTGGTTGAGGTCTGTGTCTGCAGCACTTTGAAACCCAACCGTCAGATTCTTACAAGCAAACACTCTCAGACTAACTATGTGAAAATTGTAAAATTTGTAACTAGCCAACTGGCAACCAAAAGTTTTGGATTCCCAAAGGAAGACTCAAGTCAGGAAACCCAAAACCAAAAACCTATCCAAATTAAAGGTTATAATATAAGCATCCAAGTAAAAAGGGGGGTGTGCTGAAGACACCCCTGGGGTGCAACACTGCACCTGCCCACCCACTTCCCAAAACCAGGTTCTGAGAAGGAAGGCAGGTCAGAATACAGCAAGACTCCATTAGAAGAAACATAATTACTAAGGTGAGTAATTTGTTCTTCGAACAACATGAAGTCTTGCTGTATTCTGACTATTGCAGACTACCAAGCAGTACCTCCATGGAGGAGGGACAGAACCTACTTTGGGAATAGGCTCTGAAGTACTGCTGTGCCAAACTGAGCATCACTCCTAGCCTGGATATCCAGAGAGTAATGCTTGGTAAAGGTATGGACCATTTTCCAGGTGGCTGCTTGACAAAGTTCTAAGAGAGGAATATCCCTGGCAGCAGTCAGGGAAGCAGCTTTACCTCTGGTGGAGTGAGCCCTCAAGCCTGAGGGTGGAATTTTTCCTAGTTTCTCATACCAGAATTGTATACAAGACACAATCCACCTGGCAATAGTTCTCTTGGTGGCAGGTCTGCCCTTCCCCACTTCTCCACAAGTGAGGAACAGCTGGAGGGAATCAAACCTGTGACCCTTGGTACGCTCTATATAGTAGCTAAGGGCCCTTTTAACATCTAAACTGGGGGGGGGCGCTGTGGAGCAACCAACATGGCTGCAGTTCTTTTTTTAAGGCTCTTCAGCTGGCTTACCTAGAATCTCAACTAACAACGATTTAAGGACACTTTGAGGACTTCTGAACCCTTTATATTGTGTGGGAACAGCTTGGGACGGAGATATGAGCCCTAAGAAAGACAATAGACAGGCTATGTCAAAGCTCGACCCGTTTCTCTCCGCACCGAAGGGCCTAAAAGAACCTGGTAACGGAACACCCACTACATCGGCAAATGAAGCCCTGAATCCCCAACTGATGGCGATGCTACAAAAAATACAGGCGACAGGGGGAGACGAACCGCCGCATGGCAGCAGTGGAAGCGCGCTTTACCGAGCTAGTTACGGAGGTGCAGACGAATGCCACTAACATAAGTGAACTTCAGGCGGAGGCTGAGCGGCAACGGGAACAAAATGCCATGTTTGTAAAAGACCTTACATTCTTTAGGGCTAAAGTTGAGGCCTTAGAGAACTTGCAACGACAGCCTAATGTACGTATTGTGGGCTTTCCTCCCAGATATGCCAGTGCTACTGAAATCTCTGCAGCAGTTACGAGAATGATTTTTATGGACCTGACTTTGCTGCCTGAGGGCTCCGGGGTTACAATAATTAAAGCGTTTGCAATTCCCATGCGTACAAGAATGAAAGAACCGGGAAGCGCTCGGCCGTTAACTGCCATAGTCACACTCTCGAACCCAGAAGCAAGGATTCACCTACTTAGAAATGCTAGACAGAGAGGTGAAATAATCCGGGAGGGCAGTAAAGTTGCCTTTTTTCCGGATATTTCTTCACAGTCACAGAATTGGAAGAAGGCTCTACAACTTACAAAAAAACAACTACTTAAAAATGGGATTGCTGCACAGCTGGTGTTTCCTGCAAGGCTTCAGGTCCGTCATGCCGGTAAGACTCATATCCTAACTGATCCAGATGCTGCAACAGCCTTTGCTTCTAAGCTTATTGCAGCCCAGACGGCTTCAGCTGAAAAAGAGGGGGACTCAAACCAGGAAAGTGATTCCAATGACTGATTCTAATGAGACTTTCTAATGGACTCAGATTTATATCCCAGATATAGGAATGTGGAGAGATCTCGGTCTACCTGAGGTTGAGATCTAGAGGGGGTCATAATATTACCATGGCTTTACCCTCTTTTTGCCTATTTTTACCTATATAGGACTATTGTTTTAAGGTCAGCCATGTTGGTTGTTTATTTCTCAAACTAGTAGAATAAATTCCTGCTTATTAGGGGATCTGTTATACACTGGGGGAAACACCCCACTCAATTTGTGAACTGTAAAATATAGCCCTAAGTTAAGTGCATGTCTCCCTACCGGTCAACAATGTGACTCTAATGGTAGGGGAGGGAAGCAACTTAATTGAGTCCAGGCAATCTGGTGCAAGTTAGCACTACTGCAATATCCCTTATTAAGATGTCCAGTCCTCCACCTATATAATTTGCTATCCTGTTAGGAGCGGAAATGTTGGCATAGTCCCTTTATGACACAGACTAGGTGAGAGTGTTCATTTCTACAATATTATCCAGCTAAAATATTAGAATTCTTCTACTACATGGTTGTTCAGACTTAATCAAAAGAATATACTAAGCATTTAAAGGACATAAGGGATTATTTATCCTGTATTCTGAAGTGATGTACAACTAAAATCTGATGCTGTATTATTGTATGTACTCTGGTTTTTACCTGTATGAAAACCAATAAACATAAAAAATTTAAAATGAAAGAAATCAAACAAACATCTAAACTGTGTAGCCTCCTCTCTCCTGAAGAGGAATGATCAGTGAAGAAAACAGGAAGAAACAGACTGGTTCAGGTGAAAATCTGAAACCACTCTGGGCAAGAACCTTCTATTGGTTCTAAGAACCACTTTATCTCTATAAAAGGAGATAAAATCAGGTTCCACGGACAGGGCTTGCAGTTCACTGATACATCTGGCAGAGGTAATGGCTACTAAAAACAGTTTTCCAAGTCAAGTACTTAAGCTCTACTGAGGACATATGCTCAAAGGGAGGTTGCATCAGTTGAGCAATACAAACATTTAAATCACAGGCAGGGGCAGGGTCTCTGAATGGAGGATTGGTATGAAGCAATCCTTTGAAAAAGTTACAGAACACAGGATGAGATGATAGTGAGGAAGACTTCCCCACTGACAGAAAAACAGAGACAGCTGACAAGTGTACTTTGAGAGTAGCTGGTCTGAGGCCTAGGCCATTAAGATGGCCCATATAATCCAGAACTGTAGGCAACTCAACAGTGTCTGGGGAAATATGCTGCTTAGAACACCAAATGCTGAATCTCTTCCATTTGGAGTTATAGGTCTTTCTAGTGGCAGGCTTTCGAGAGGCTTTGAGGATGTCCAGAACCCCCGAGACAGATGCAAATCTGCATACTCTAACTCTTCAAGAGCCATGCCTTGAGATTGAGAGAGACTGAAGATTGGGGTACCAAATCCTGCCCTGAGAGGAGGTTACCAGGTTGTAATTCCTGGGAAGAGACAGGGGAAGATGGACTGCTAGGGACAGTAACAGGGGATACCAAGGCTGTCTGGCCCAATCTGGAGCAATCAGAATCACTTTGCAAGGTTGTGACTTTATCTTGACTAAAACTTTGAACAGTAGAGGAAAGGGAGGGAAGGCATACAGAAATGTTCCTTCTCAGTTCAGAATCACAGCATCCAGAGGGACTGTGCCCAAGACTGGGGGTCTACAACAAGAGAGAGGAAGTTGGTGATCGTCTGGGGCTGCAAAGAGATCTATCTCTGGAGTGCCCCACCTTGAAAAAATCACCTTCAAGATCAGAGGGTCCAGGTACCATTCGTGATGGCCCTGTGAAATCCTGCTCGGTGCATCTGCTAGCACATTGTCCTTCCCCGGAAGGTGGACTACTATCAGAGAGGTTTGCCGGGAATAAGCCAGAGACCACAACTTCATGGCTTCTGTGCACAAGGCCGTAGACCGTGTTCCTCCCTGCTTGTTGATGTACCACATGGTGGTGGTGTTGTCTGTTCTGACTTGAACCACCTTGTTCTGCACTGACTGAGAGAAAGCTTGCAGGGCCAGAAAAACTGCCCCGAGTTCCAGGAGATTGATATGGAGAAGAGATTCCTGAGGGGACCACAGTCCCCGGGCAGTGAGGGCCCCCAGATGAGCTCCCCAGCCCAGGAGGGAAGCATCCATGGTAAGGACCACTGAATGAGACTGAGTGGCAAATGGGACCCCTTGCCTTAAATTGTCCTGATCCTGCCACCACTGAAGGGCTTGGATCAGGGTCCGAGTCACTGGGATCAGTTTGGTAAGGGAATCCCTCTTTTGGGACCAAAAAGCCCTCAGATGGAACTGAATGTCCCTCATCTGGAATTTTGCCCCTTGGACCACTGCTGTAGAGGCTGCCATGTGGCCCAAGAGCTGAAGGAAATGGCCTTGCTGGTCGAGACACCTAAAGGCTGAAGGAAGAAGCCAGTTCTAGAAGAACTCTTGCCCTTTCCAGGGGAAGAAAGGCTCTTGCTTTGACAGTATCCAGCTCTGCCCCTATAAAGGTAAGGAGCTGCACTGGCTCGAGAACCGACTTGGGAAGGTTGAGAAGAAATCCTAAAGAAGTAAGTAAGCACTTGCTGGGTCATTTGCAGGTCTGACTTGACTTGGCCTGGGGACTGGCCCACTATGAGCCAGTCGTCCAGACATGGAAAAATGGAAATCTTTTGCCTCCTTAGAAAGGCAACTACTACTGCCAGGCACTTTGTGAAGACTCTTGGGGCTGAAGTTAGGCCAAAGGGCACTGCTCTGAACTGATAGTAGCCTGAGGGCAACTCGAACCTGAGGTACTTTCTGTGGGAGCACCTGATGGGAATGTGAAAATAGGCATCTTTGAGGTCCAGGGAGGCTAGCCAGTCCCCTGGCCTTAAAGAGGGAAGGATTATTCCCAGAGTTACCATCTTGAACTTTGGTTTTAAAAGATGTTTGTTTAGGTATCTTAGGTCTAGGATGGGTCGCCACTCCCCTGTCTTTTTAGGGGTAAGGAAGTACCTGGAGTACAGACCTTTGCCCCAGTGTAGGGTAGGTACTCTCTCTATGGCTCTTAAAGCCAGCAGAGATGAAACCTCTGCCTCTAGGGCAAGGGTTTCTGAGACACCTGCAGGTGGAAAAGATCTGGCTCTCATCTTCGGAAATTTTTTGAAGCAGAGAACCAGTCCCTGGCCTACTAATTCCAGGACCCACTTGTCTGATGTAATAGACATCCAATCCTGGATGAAGTAAGTCAGCCTGTCCCGTACTGGAACAGGCCCGGGCAGGCCCATCAGGGTTTATGCTTGGCAGGGGCCTTAGACTGAGGAATGGATGCAACCCTGCTCATCCCCCATCTGCCTCTCCCTCTGAAGAACCCCCTCTGTGAAAAGGAAGAAGAGGCCTGTGGCTGGTAGAAAGGCCTATGACAAGGCCTGGCCCTGCCCCTAAACTGCCGCCTTTGAGGAGTTGCCTGCCTCTCTTTGGCATGAGCACTCCTGAAAGTGGTCTTGTACTCATCCATTTTCTTCATGTAATTCTCTGTCTGCTCCCCAAACAGAGAGTTACCCACTACAGGAAAATCCACGGCCTTAGCCTGGGTATCCTGTGAAAGGCTAGTACATCTGAGCCAAGCCATTCTCCGAAGAGCCACAGATGTAGCCATGACTCTTGAAGACACATCACTGGAGTCCACAGCAGCATGGAACTGAACTTTTGATGCCTCAATCCCATCAGCAGCCACCCCCTCCAGCTCCTTGGCTAGCTGGGGGGAGGCCAGTTTAGCCAGTGCCAGTACAGGGTCCCACTTGGATGTCTGGTACCTGGCTGTATAGGCCATATAATTACCCTGCCTGAGTCCCAGATATGATGCCAAGTACGGTTTCTTTGCCATGGCATCAATCTTCCTGGAATCTTTGTCTGGGGGGTGTGAAGCCAAGGGGATGTTTGCCTTGTCACAGGCAGCAGCCTGCACTACCCCAACATGGCTGCATTATTGGTAAAGAAATTCCATATCTGAGCCTGACGAGGTGTACCTCTTGTCCATTCTCTTGTCAACAGGAGGTACAGAGTTGGGAGACCTAAGAATTTTTTGTGTCTGTTTCCCAAATGACTTATGAAGGGGAACAGAGTCTCTTAGACTCTGGGATGTTCATTATCTCTATGTAGTCAGGTTCCCCTTGATCCTCTACAGCCTCCTCAATAGGAAGCGGGAGGGTTTGAGCCACTTTTCTGTAGAACAGAAAGTGGGGAGGGACTCAGAAAGCCTAGGAGGGGAAAAACCAGAATGTCTGTCTGGGGAGATGTCCGGTTCCACAGGCACATCCAGGCTTTCACCATTGTAATCATACTCTTCAAAATCCCCCTCCTCAAACTCCGGTTCGTAAAAATCTTCAGGGGAATAATCTTGAACCAGGGGAACCGACTGAACCGAACCCCGCCAGAAGGCGCCGGATCAGTCGGAACCGGAAGAAGTGATTCCACAATCCGAATCACTTTGGCTATTTCTTCGGCAGTCGGAACATGCAACTCTAGATCCAAACCGGCAGATTTATCCTTTCGATTTCTTTTTGTAGGAACCGATCCCTCAGGACTGGCTCTCCTCTTGCCCGAAGAAGTATCGCCCTGGTCAGAGGGCACTCCTTCTGGTTCAGTAGGAACCGAACTGGGCTGGCCTTCCGGGTCAGCGGATTTCTCAGCCTCCTTATCCCAAAGTCTACCTAACCTTTTCTCCAGGGTAGACTCAGGGAAATTCTTACAAATTTGGCAGTCTGAATCAAGGTGGTCAAACCCCAGACAGTAAACACAGGTGGTGTAGGGAATTGGCCTTACCAAAGACCTCCCCACACACACTGCAGTGTTGAAACCCAGTGAGCCCGTTCTTTTTCTTGGGTTTCTCAGATATGGCCCACCTAACCAACTTACCCTTTATATGGCAACTGACAGGCAAGACTCCCCTATCGGTTTCTCACCGTGTCACGGGTGATGGAAAAAAAAAAATGACATTTTTTTTTTTAAACCGGTACAGACCAGTAACCACACACTAACTTTTTTTTTTTTTTTTTTTTTAAGATCTTACTACAAGATCGGTTCAGCTGAACCGAACGGAAATTTTTTTTATAATTTCCACACAACAGCTACTAATCTAAGTACTTACGGTACCACAGATAGAGCCTCGAACTGAAAACTGGAACGAAAAATCAGACTAAAACCGAAACTTTAACCGCAACAGAACAGAGCAGAAGAAATCTCCAGAGCGACTGTTCAGTGTGGCGGAGTAAAGAATCTGACGGTTGCGTTTCAAAAGGATACAAAGATTTCAATCGAGCTCGAGCCCAACGTTCTATGCCTGGCATAGAATTTTAACCCTTCACTCTCCGGGGCAGTTCAAGAGCTGGAGCCAACTGCAACTTTTCAGAATACAGCAAGACTTCATGTTGTTTGAAATACCACTTCTAGAACTACTGTTACAGGCGAGTAATCTGTTTTTCTAGGGATGTGGATATGTTGTTCATCCACACTTCTTGGCAGACTCTAAGCAGTACTCCAGGAGGAGGGAAGCAAGACGCACACCCCCTACTTGGGAAACCGAGATTGGAGAACTGAGGTCTCAAAATCAGCATCCCGGCATGACTCAAGGTCGATGTGGTAGTGGGTGATGAAGATGTTTGCTGTCTTCCTGGTAGTAGCCAGACAGATTTCCTGGATAGGGATGTCCCTGGAAGCAGCAACTGATGCAGTGGTATGGCAGGTGGAATGAGCCCTTAGCTCTACGGGAGGTTCCCTACCCGCCAACCTATAGCAGACATCAATGCAGGACGTGATCCACCTGCCAATCATCTGCTTTGCTGCAGGTCTGCCAGGTGCAGCTTCAGCGTAGGTGACAAACAGCTGGCGAACCTCTCCCCGAACTTCCACCATAATCTCCTTGTAATAGGAGAGAGCTCATCTCAGGACCAGAGTATGGAGCCTGTACTTGGCATCCGAGGTGTAGTTCAGGTAGAACACAGGCAGAGTCAACACCTGATTAAGGTGGAATTCATGACATCACCTTTGGAAGGAATTTCGGGTTGGGGCACAGGACAACCTCGTTCCTGTGGAAGACCAGGTAAGGAGACTCCAACGAGACCGCCTTGAGCTCCCCAGTCCTTCTGACTGACGTGACAGCCACCAGAAAGGCGGTCTTCCACGACAAGTGCGACATCTCACACTTGTGCATCGGTCTGAATGGCCTGCCCATGAGGAGTTTTGCCAAAACCAGCAGTAAATCCCACGGAGGTGGAGGTTCACGCACCAGAGGGGATATGTGATCTAGGCCCTTGAAAAGGTGCTAGACCACTTTTTCCTGTGCCACTGTCTGCTGACGGCCCGCACCCGGTAAGCAGAGATGACTGCCAGGTGCACCTTAAGGGTCGTGGACCGAAGACTCCCTTTGGACAGAGACCAAAGGTAGTCTAAGTTGCCAGCCACTGGACAGGACAGAGGGTCCAGGCCCTTGTCCTGACAGCAAATGGAAAACCTTTTCCATTTAAAGGCATAACACCCTTCTGGTCAACTCTTTTCTGGATGCTTCCACTACTGTGAGTACGTCCTAAGAGCGACCCAAGCCTGGAACTCTAACCGCTCAGGTACCAGGCTGTCAGGTGCAGGGATTGAAGGTTCGGATGGAATACTTACCCCTGACTGACTGAGATCAGGTCCAGGTGTACTGGAAGACAACTAGGGAGCCTGTTGCTGAGACTGAGGAGATCTGGATACCAGAACTGGCATGGCCAGTCTGGTGCTACCAGGATCACCTGCACCTTGTCCCACTCTCACCTTGAGAAGTACACTGTGGATCAAGGGAACTGGAAGGAAGGTGTAGAAGAGGCTTGGGGTCCACAGCCTCGAGAAGGCATCCCCCTGCAGTGAGCCCTGCTGAAGGGGGCCGGCATGAAAACAGCCTCAGCTTGGTGTTTTCCCTTGAGGCACACAGGTCCACCATCGGTTTGCCCCAGTGGGAGAACAGGCTGTGAGCTACCTCTGGGTGAAGAGACCACTCATGGGATGCCTCGCCTATGCGGCTGAGGGCATCCGCCACTTGATTTGAGGCTCCTGCCACATGGATGGCTAGGAGACCAGCTTCCAGTTGGCTAACGAGTGTCCAGATGTGGAGCACTTACCTGCACAGTAGTCGGGAGTGCATGCCGCTGTTTGTTGAGGAAGTACATGGTCGTGATGTTGTCAGTCTGGACTTGAACCACTTGACCCCGAAGCTGCTGAGCGAATGCTGACAGCGTCAGTCTGACCATTTTGAGCTCCAGCAGGTTGATATGGTATCAGGATTCCATGGGGATCCAAAACCCATGGGCCCTGCTGTTCCCCCATGTGGGCTCCCCAGCCCGTCAGAGAGGCACTGGGTCATGAAGATGACCATCAGCTTGGGGAAGACAAATGCGTCCCTACCTGCAGTTGATTCAGGACGTCCCACATCTTCTGAGTCACAGTAATCAGCTGGTCGAAATGATCTTGGCGGCCAGCTCCCATTGAACAGGGCGCATATGCCACCAGGCCCATCGGACCACAGTGGTGCAGGCCGCCATGTACCACAGAAGGCATAGAAAGTCCCGGGCAGGGTGCAAGTGCCCAACCAGAAGTGACTGGGCAAAGGAGAACCTCCGCCCTGTTCGCCGGGAGCCGGGTTCTGGCTCAGCAGGAGTCGAGCTCTGCCCCAGTTAAGCATATCACCTGCGAGGGCACGAGCTCCTACTTGGCCTCGCTGATAAGGAGGCCATGCTGAGAGCAGGTCCCTGGACCTTTCCACCTCTTGCTAGGTGGAATCCACCAAGAGCCAATTGTCAAGGTAGTGGTATATTCTGAATTCTTGACGCCTGGGGTGGGCTGCTAGCACTGCAGTACATTTGGTGAAGACTCATGTAGCCGATGACAGGCCGAATGGCATGGCTCGGAACTCGTAATAGGTTTCCTCTGCTCGAAAGCGGAGTAACCGCTGATGAGACGGACAGATTGGGACATGGAAAAACGTGTCCTGGAGATCCAGTAAGCAGAACCACATGTTCTGCTCCAGGGATGGTATGATCTGGGACAGAGTTGCCATCCTGAAGGTGCGTGGCCAGAGAAATTGGTTCAGGTCATGCAGATCTCCCCCGTCCGCTTCGGGACCAGGAAGTACCTGGAAACGAACCCTGGGTCAACTGGGGGATCTGTCACTCAGGCCACTGCCTCCTTGAGGAGGAGTTGGGCTATGTCGTCTCTCAGAGCTGACAGAGTATGGACTGATACTCTTTCCTCCTGGGGGGCGCGTACTCAGCTGGGAGGGTACTGCTCGAATTCCAGAGGCAGACCTTGGTCGACCACTTCTAGAACCTACCTGTCTGTGGTAACAGCGGACCAGGCGGAAAGAAAGCGGTGGAGCCAGCTCCCCATGGGAGGACCCAGAGCTGGCGTGATGGGAATAAGGTTGGCAGCCCCTATCCTGTCACTGGGCAGGCTTGGAGAAAGAGGGTCTAGATTGGAAACCGCCTGATCCTCGACCTCCTCTGCGGGCCGCTGGAAGCCCGGACTTGGGCCAAGGGCAACAAGCCTGTGCCTGCTGTTGCTGCCCACCCTGGAAGGAGGGCTGCTTGGCCGCAGGAGCAGGGTGCCAAAATGGTTTCTTCTTCTGCTGTTTCTTGGTGCCTGGGGCGTCTTTCTGAGTGGAAGTAGCTGAATCCAAGGTGGTACTGGACTCCTTGATTTGCTGAAGGGGACCATCCACACCTGGGCCGAAGAGATCAGTGCCCAGAAAAGGAACATCAGTGAGTTTGTGCTGGGTATCCACCGTGAAGGTGGAAAGTCTCAGCCAAGCCCTGTGGCACATGGCAACTGCGGCTGCCAGCGAATAGGCACATGAATCAACGAGGTACAGGGCAGTCTGAAGTTGCTGCTTGGCAACAGCTCGGCCCTGATCCTGGATCTGACTGACCATAGTCTGACGATCCGCGGGGATGTGCGGGAGAACCTCAACCAAAGGAGCCCAACAGGGCATGAGATAAGTGCGCCATGATGACTGCCAAGCTTGCATGATGGAGGCCTAGTGAGGTGGCGGCATAAACCTTCCTGGCAGAGTGGTCCAATTTTTTTTGACTCCTTGTCTGGAGGTCTATCGGTGTCAGCAGAACTCCCTGTGCGTCTGAACACAGAAGTGGTCACCAGCCCCTCAGCCGAGGGGTGTTCCGTAAACCCCAAGCTGGACCCAATGGGCACCGCATACTTGTGGGCCATCCAGGCAGACGGCGCTGGGCAGGAGGCAGGGTGCTGCCAAAGCTCCAAAGCCGGACCAACAATGGCCTTGGCCACTGGGAAGGCTTCCATAGGGGTATCCCCTCTCAAGAATATCTGTAAGAGGGTACTCTGCCCGTTTCTGGACAGGTTCCTGGGGCATCCCTGTGGATTCGGAGATGAGACACAGAATCCCCAAAAAGAACGAAGGACCTTCCTCTGTTGACAGACTGCCCACTGACTCATCGTCAAGCGGACGAGAGTGTAGGTCAGAGTCGCCCAAATTCAAAGTATCCAGATAAAACGTCCGGCCACCAACATCCCCTTCTACGCACCTGGGGCGGTCAGGGGTTAGGGTGACTGAAATCCTGCGGAGAAGACCCGGAACAGTCAGAGCTTCCTTTGAAGGAGCCCCTCCCGTGGGCAGTTTAGGCGGCGGCTCCGCCACGATTGGTGGAGAGGTCGATTTTGGGCCGAACCGGGGCGGGTTCTACCGGCTCTGCGGGCAAAGGAACCAAGATGATTGGTTTCGATGGAGCCGGCTTTGACCTAGAAGGCGAAAGAAAGGTAATGGCTAGTGAGGAAACCAAAGCCAGTTTCTGACCGCCAAAGATCAAGTGTTGCCACATGAGATCTTCGTAACATCAATTGAGTTTCCATCGAAGCCTCTCTTCATCCGAGGAGGACGAAGACAAATGTCAACGTTGCCTTTTCTTTGAGCGCTTTTGCGCCTTCCTCAACGTATCGGTCAAGGGGGTCTGAGACTTCAACCTCGATTGGACTGGCTGACTGGGTCGCTTGGGAGACACTGGGGGAACCAGTGATTTTCCCGGATCAGGGACCGGTTTCTTGATGGGATTGCCAGCAGCCTGGGTCTCCTCACTGGGAAGAAAACAGAACAAGGGTCCTGTTAAGAGAGCTGTCGGCCTCATCGGGCGACAACAGATCGACACGATAGAGAGTGATCTCAACCGCGATAAAGACTTCGGTCAGCTGACCAGACGGTGGGACTGAGAAGCTGGCGGCCAAAGTCGCAATCTCAACCAAAGTCCAGACTGGAGGTTCCTGGGACAGAGATCGCTCTCAATCCCAAGAACATCTTCGTTGAGACCAAGAATCTCTTGGTTCCTTGTCCTTTTTACGGGCCCGGGAGACATGTGCACCCAAGGGCCCCTCGCCCTTAGTGGGGAGAGACTGGCACATCTCCCAAAAGGAGCCCGAGAAGGTGGAGCCCAGATTGAGTGGAACAAAAATCGGCCGAGAGGAGAGTTCAACGGCTCACGCTGCTTCTGCCTCGAAGGCCTGCATTTTCTCCAACTGCTCAGCAGACCCCGCAGCCGGAGACTGCCCACCAGGCCTCCTTCGATTTCACCAGTGGATTCGTTTTTCCGGCCTGCCCAGCTTGAGTCGTCATGAGACAATTGTAGAGGATGTTTGATTGGCTGGGTGTGAGACAAATCACTTGGGCTTGGGGTGTCATGGTCGACACCAAAACAGTAGACGACATGGTATGTGGATCTGTGTACGACATTTTCTGGCCGCATGAGCACCGGCGGAAACCAGGGGAAGATTTATCCTCCATGATCGAGAAACAACTATCACAATTGCTACCTTGAATGGGCTTAATCTTCAAAGAATCCAAAGGAAACAAAGCCAGGGCCTACAGAACACAGGAGCGAAGAGGAGGCAACCTGCATCTTCCAGTGGAAAGGAAGATCTGGCGTCATGGGGCAGAGCTGAGGGTTATACCACCCAGGTGGGTGGGAGGAGCCAGCTTTAGTATACTTTTTTGTGCCTGCCTGCTGCCGGTGATCTGCCCGGTCACAGAACCCACCACTGTGGCTTTTCCCCACATTAGCAGCACTCCTGGGACCCCCTGGCTCGCCCCCCAGGGTGGAGTTGTGGCACCTGGCCCAAGGGTGCCACGAACGGCGTAACAGGGTGGGATTTGGCCGGGGCAGCCAAATGCAGCTGGGGGCCGGCACCATGGAGGCAGCAGCAGGCTTCATTTTCTCCCCTGTAAGCGGGGGTTGGGGTGGGAATATGCAATGATGCCAGCATCCGTCCCACCCCCTCGAATACTTGTAGACTGCGGTCATGATGGTACCCCCTGGCCTCTGCTAGGGGTCCCCCATGAATCGGGAGTACTCCACACCATCCCCCTGAAGAAGGAGAGAAGTCCGTGGGATGCTCGATCCTTCTCCCTCCCCCCGGCCAGCCCTCCGATGACCCAGGTCCATTCCTGAAGTCGCTTCACCAGCGTAGCAAGCCGAAATCCAACCACTGCACCGACAGGCCGGCTCTTCCGGCAAGAATTAAAGGGTAAAGGGACATGCCAAGAAGTGTGGATGAACAATATGTACAGGTTACTCACCTGTAACAGAAGTTCTAGGAATGGTATATGTTGTTCATCCACACTGTCTGGCAGGTTCCTTGCTGATTTAATCTTGCCAGAAGGTCTTCAAGCTGGCTCCTCCCACCCACCCGGGTGGTAAAACTCTCAGCTCCGCCCCATGACGCCAGATCTAGCCCGCTGAAAACCAGGTTGTGCGTCGAGGTCGAGTGGGTCGTGTGGATGAACATCATATACCATTCCTAGAACTCCTGTTACAGGTGAGTAACCTGTATTTCTAGGGACATGGATATGTTGTTCATCCACACTGTCTGGCAGACTCCTAGCAGTTCTCCGGGAGGAGGGAGGCAAGGCGCACACCCCCTACTTAGGGAATAAAGAATGGAGAACTGAGGCCCCAAAACCAGCATCCCGGCATGACTCAAGGTCGATGTGGTAGTGGGTAATGAAGGTGTGTGGTGACTTCCAGGTAGCAGCCCTACAGATTTCCTGGATAGGGACATCCCTTGAAGCAGCCACCGATGCAGCGGTATGGCGGGTAGAATGAGCTCTTATCCCTCTGGGAGGCTCCATGCCCGCCAACCTATAGTAGAGGTCTATGCAGATGGTGACCCACCTGCCTATCGTCCACTTGGCTGCAGGTCTGCCAGGTGTGGCTTCAGCATAGGTGACAAACAGCTGGCGAACCTCTCCCCGAACTTCAGCCGTCCGCTCCTTGTAATAAGTGAGCTCTTCTAGGGTCCAAAGTATGGAGCTCTATATTCGGCCTCCGAGTGTGACTGGGGTAGAACACCGGCAGTCAACACCTGGTTAAGGTGAAACTCCGACACCACCTTCGGAAGGAATTTCGCGTGGGGGCGCAGGACAACCTTGTCCCTGTGGAAGACCAGATAAGGAGACTCTATGGAAAGCGCCTGGAGCTCTCCCATCCTTCTGGCTGATGTAATAGCCACCAAGAAGGCGGTCTTCCACGACAGGTGAGAGATGTCACCTGTGCACTGGTTCGAATGGCTTGCCCATGAGCTTAGCCAATACCAGCAGTAGATCCCACGGAGATGGAGGTTCTCACACCGGAGGGGATATGTGATCAAGGCCTTTGAAAAAAAAAAAAAAGGCGCCTGAACACCTTCTCCTGCGCCACCGACTGTGTCCTGGCCCGCGCCCGGTAAGCAGAGATGGCTGCTAGGTGCACCTTAAGGGTCGTCGACCGAAGCCCTAGCTGAGAAAGGGACCACAGGTAGTCCAGAATGCTTGCCAAGGAACAGAAGGAAGGGTCCAGCCCCTTGCCCTGACACCAAATGGAGAATCTCTTCCATTTGAAGACACAGCATTTCCTGGTCGACTCCTTACAGGATGCCTCAACAACGTTGAGGACCTTGTCGGAAAGACCCAAGGCCTGGAACTCTAGCCGCTCGGGAACCAGGCCGTCAGGTGCAGGAATTGAAGGTCCAGATGGAATACCTTCCTCTGATTGACTGAGATCAGGTCCGGGCGGGCTGGAAGCCGCCTCGGGAGCCTGGAGCTGAGACTGAGGAGATCTGGATACCAGAACTGGCGGGGCCAGTCTGGGGCTACCAGAATCACCTGCGCCTTGTCCCTCTTCACCTTGAGAAGCACCTTGTGAATCAAGGGAAATGGGGGAAAGGCACAGAAGAGGCCCGGGGTCCACGGCCTTGAGAAGGCATTCCCCTGCAGCGAGCCCTGCTGAGGGGGGCCGGCATGAAAGTCTCAGCTTTGCATTCTCCCTGGAGGCAAACAGGTCCACCTGAGGCATGCCCCAGTGGAAGAACAGATCTTGTACTACCTCTGGCAGGAGAGACCACTCATGGGACACAGCCCCTATCCGGCTTAGGGCATCGGCCAGAATATTGGAGGCTCCTGCCACATGGATGGCAAGAAGATCCGCCTCCAGGCTGCACACGAGGGACCAAATGCGGAGAGCATCCCTGCACAGAGGCATGGAGCGCATCCCGCCTTGGTGGTTTAGGTAGTACATGATCGTGGTATTGTCCGTCTGGACCTGGACCACTTGACCCCGTACTAAACGGAGCAAAGGCGGCGAGGGCTAGACAACCCATTCGGAGCTCCAGCAGGTTGATGTGGCATCGGGACTCCCGAGGGGACCAGAGGCCGTGCGCTCTGTGCTCCCCCAGATGGGCACCCCAACCCATCAGAGAGGCATCGGTCGATAGACAGACAGTCGGTTCAGGGCGGACAAACGGGATACCCTCCTACAGATGAGCTGAACGGTCCACCACTGGACAGCGTTCCACATTCCCTGGGTCACTGTCACTAGCTGATCCAAAGGATTGGAGTGCTGCGTCTATTGACTGGCCAGTCCGCATTGTAGGGGATGCATGTACCAACGGGCCCAACGGACCACGCTGGTGCAGGCCGCCATGAGGCCCAGGAGGCGCAGGAAGTCCCGGGCAGGGCACAATGGCCCAACCTGAAATGATTGGGCAAAGGAGGAAAGAACCCTCGGCCCTGTCCGCTGGGAGCCGTGCTCTGGCTCACAGAGAGCCTAGCTCTGCCCCGATGAATTGTATCGCCTGCTTTGGCATGAGTTCCAACTTGGCCTCATTGATAAGGAGGCCAACTTGAGAGCAAACCTGGAGGGCCAGATCCCTGGACCGCTCCACCTCCATTCTGGAGGAGGCCGCAATCAGCCAGTCGTCCAGGTAGGGGTACACCTGGACCCTTGACCGCAGAGAATGCTGTCACCACTGCCATGCATTTGGTGAAGACCCTGGGAGCTAGAGAAAGGCCAAGAGTGGCCCAGAACTAGAGAGGACCCCTCTGCCCTGAAGCAGAGGAATCTCTGGTGGGACGGACGGATTGGGATGTGAAAGAATGCGTCCTGGAGGTCCAGAGAACAGAACCACATGCCTCGTTCCAAGGATGGAATGAGCTGAGCCAGAGTGACCATCCTGAAGGTTCGAGACCTTAGGAACCTGTTCAGGTCGTGCAGAACTAGAATGGGGCGCCAGCCACCCGTCTGTTTCGGGACCAGGAAGTACCTGGACACAAACCCCGGGTCTGGTGGAGGGTCCACCACCTTCCTGATCACCTCCTTTTCGAGGAGCAGGGCAATGTCGGCTCGATGAGCCGACAGGGAGGCTGCAGACCCTGTAGTCCCCCGCGGGGCGAGCAGCTCGGAAGGGGGGCTCTTCGAACTCCAGAGGAACGCTTTCTACCATCTCAACACCCAGCGGTCCATGGTGATAGCGGACCAGGGCGGAAAGAAGTGGTGGAGCCGTCCCCAAGGGGAACCCAGGGGGAGCGACGAGGCTGGGGAAGACACCCCTCAACCCGTCACTGGGCAGGCTTGGAGGAAGGACCGGCCGAGGGACCTCCTGGGCCTTTTCCTCCCTGCTTCCTGTTAGAGGAAGCTGCAGGCTTGGCTTTGGGGTGCCAAGCGTAAGCTTGCTGGCCCTGATGCTGGTGTTGCTGGGCCGGACATGCCGCAGGTGCAGAAGGGCGAGAGGACTTATATTGCTGACGACGGCCCTTGTCCTTCTGGGCGGAGGTGACCGAGTCCAGGGTAGCGTTGGACTTTTCGATCCGCTGGAGGTGACCTTCCACTCCAGGGCCGAACAGGTCAGTCCCCAAGAAGGGGACGTCCGCCAATTTGTGCTGGGTATCCACCGTGAAGGTGGATATCCTCTGCGGCGCATGGCCACTGCGGCTGCTACTGATCGGGCACAGAAGTCTCCAATGTCTAGAGCCATTTTGAGCTGCTGTTTCACCACTGCCCTTCCCTGATCCTGCACCTGCTTGACCGTAGTCTGCAGGTCGGCCGGGAGATGAGGGATCACCTCATCCAGGGAGCCCATGGCATGGGAGAAGTGTGCCATCAGCACGGCCGAGCTGGCCTGACGGAGGCCTAGGGAGGACGCAGTGTACACCTTGTGCCCTGCATAGTCCAGCTTTTTGGACTCCTTGTTGGGGGGCTTATCAACATCCCTAGCGTTCCCGGAATGCCGGAAAACACTATCGGTGACCAACCCCTCTGCAGAGAGGTGCTCCGAAAAACCGGACAAACAGCCGGTAGGAACCGCACACTTCTTGGCCATCCTGGCCGAAGGTGCAGGACAAGAAGCCGGCCGCTGCCAAAGCTCCAAGGCTGGGCCAACAATGGCTTCAGCCACCGGAAAGGCCTCCGTGGGCGAGTCCCCTCGGTCCAGTATCTCCGTCACGGGATACCTGGCCCGCTTGAATACGGGCTCGAGCTGCATCCCGGTGGACTCCGAGATGAGCCGAAGCAGACCCATGAACGACGATGGGCTCTTGTCCATCGATTGCCCCCTGAAGAACTCCAGGTCAAGGGGCCTGGAAAACAGGAAGGAGTCGTCATCAGACTCCGAGGAGTCTGCCAAGAGCTGCCTGGGGCCTCAGCCACCCTCCGCCTGCTGAGGACGGTCAGGAGTGAGGGTGACCGACAACCAGTGGGGCAGACCTTGACCCGACAGAGTCCTTGGTCAGTGCCCCCGATTTCGGTTGTGGAGGCAGAGGTTCCACCACAATCGGTGGGGCAGCTGGTTTCGGACGAACAACTGGCCCAGGCTTGGGCACCTCGACTACCGCAAGGGGTTGTTTCAGCCTTTCTGGTGACAGCCACTTAATGGCCAGGGAAGGCGACGGCGTCGGCTTGTTCCCGGACAAAAGGAGCTGCTGCCACATTAAGTCCTCGTAGCGGCGACGCAATTTGCGCTGAAGCGTCTCCTCTTCCGAGGAGGAAGACGAGGACGAGCAGCGCCACCGTTTTCCTCTGTGCCAAGACCACCGATGTCGGTGGAATCGGCTGGACCGAGACGAGGTCCGAGACAGAGACCCTCGGTGTTTCTCATGGTGGGTCTGGGAGGGAGCCGGAGACACCCACTCCTCCCTTGGCTCGGGAGCCTTGACCGGGGACTCCAGCACAGGAGGTGCAGGCAAGTCCTCGGTTTCCACCGGGGGAACCGGCGATGAAGGGTTGTCTGCTTCACCAGTCGACAGTCCGTCCAACAGGTCGAGAAAAATCTCGGCCACGTCGAGGGGTGTCTCGGCCGGCTGACCTGACAGGGACACAGTGAAGCCAGCGGCCTTAGCCACAACCTCGACCGAAGTAGAGTGTCAACTGTCCGGGGAAGGGGACCTCTCCCGCTCCCACGAACATAGACGGTGGCACTTACCCTTTGAGTCCTTCTTTCTTGACCAAGAAGTGTCCCGACGGCCCTTCTCCCTTCATGGAAAGGGATTGGCAAAGCTCCTTAAAAGAAGCTGTGTAGGACGATCCCAGAGAGAGCGGGATAAATGCCGCGACCAAGGAGGATGAGGATGCGGCCTGGGCCGCCTCTTCCTTGAGGGCGATCATCTGCTTGAGTTGCTCAGCCGAGCCAGCCACCGCAGACACCGTCCAATGGGCCTCCTTAGACTTCACCAGCGGGTAGCGCTTCTTGGGGCGCCCAAGTTGTAACTGGGCAGCGCAGTCTTCAAGGACGTTGGCTGAGAATGATCTACACAACTCGCAGGCCTGCAGGTCGTGATCAAGGCTGAGGCAGTAGACGCACATGGAGTGCGGGTCCGTCCTGGACATCTTCTGCCCGCATGGGCACTGCCAAAAACCTGGAATCGATTTGTCCATCGCAGCCACGAGGGAAGAATTTGACTGAAGTCTTGAGAATTTTAAAACTATTTTCGGGTGAACTGAAGAATTAGGATCCAGTCTATGCGCAGAGCGTTAAGGAGGGAACCTGAGCTTCCAAGCGGTAAGGAAGATCTGGCGTCATGGGGCCGAGCCGAGAGTTTTACCACCCGGGTGGGTGGGAGGAGCCAGCCTGAAGACCTTCCGGCAAGATTTAAAGCGGCAAAGAACCTGCCAGACAGTATGGATGAACAACATATCCATGTCCCTAGAAATCCACATCCCTAGAAAAAAAAGCAATTCTCAGATGTGGTCTCAATGACAACCTTGGAGCAAACAGAAAAAGCACTTACTGTATATGTCTGATAGAATTTCTTCTTTCAGCAGCTCTCCACAATGTCACTGGGAAATCTTAACATACGTATGTTCATAAGCAGTACCCATCCAAATTAGGGAGGGGGAGATTATTACTCTATATTTTCTAAAACTTTCAAGTACCTCAAGGGAATCAACAAAGTCCAAGAGGGCAGCATCTTTCAAAAAAAGAGGTGTGCAAGAACAAGAGGGCACAATTTGAAAATAGAGGGGGGGCGGCTCAGAGGTAATTTAAGGAAGTATTTTTTCACAGAGAGGGTTGTGGATGCATGGAACGGCCTTCCGGAGGAGGCTGTGGAGTCAAAATCAGTGGGGGAATTCAAGCATGCATGGGATAGTCATAAGGCAATTCTGGGGGGTTGGGGTAGGAAGAAGTAGGCTGCTGGTTAACTAGGATCTGCAGCTTATCCAGTAGGTAGGGAAATGGGCAGACTGGGTGGGCCAAGCGGTCCTTATCTGCCATCAAATTCTATGTTTCTATGTTTAATAGTAGTAGCAGTAGTAGTAGGATTAGTAGTTGAAGTAGTAGTTGTTCTACTTTCTGATTGCTGCCTGCAGCCCACTGCTCCCAAAGGTTTTATCAGCCGAGTTGTGAACATCAAGCCTGTAATGTATGGTTAAGGTGTGTAGGGAAGACCACACATCTGGGGCTGGCAGTTTACAATAACAAACTGCTAATGAGCTTGGTACATCCCGCAGACCTGGGCTTGATTCACACAACCTCCACTTGCATACTGTGCGACTCTGAGTAAGTCACTCAACATCCCCTGTGCTCCTGGGTCGCCCCTGAACACAAGCACTTATGCCTAGTGGGCCTTACCTGCATTACCAAAGAATAAATATATGTCTGTCCTGCAAAGTTATGAGACAGATGCATCTGCTCTTCAGCCTATGAGGCTGCCAAAGCCCCTGGTGGAATGTTCCTTAATCAAAGTTGGCAGTTTCAGTTTTCATGCCACATAAGCCTTTGCTGTACAAGCTCTAGCCCACCTAACCAAAGCGACCTTGGAAGTCTTTTGCCCTTTGCAGCTCAGTGTGTAGGAAAAAAAAAAAAAAAACCTTGTCAGACTGGCGAACAGCTTCTGTCCTCATCAGGTATGTACTGAATTTCTGATGTAAACAATTGGAAGGTATGCAGAGACAAGCATCAGACACGTCGATGGAGGCAAGATACTTCCCTGGACGAACAGCTCTGATTAACAAATGGAGACACTCCATCTTAAACTGGTTTGTCTCACAAACTTGTTCAGGCTTTGAAGGTCCAAGACCAGATAAAAACTATATCTTTCGGGACAAGGAAACAGACAGGAGTAGAAATCCTGCTCCCTCTCCTGTGGTGGCACTTGGATTACGGGTCCGATATGGGTATGGTGATCCAGGGCCTAGTCAACTGGATCCTTTTTTCTGGCATTGCCTGGCACTGGAGACTGAAGAAAAAAAAAAACCTAGAGGGCATGTTAGAGAACCTCTGTTCTGAGAGTACTTGAAACCAAGATTATCCTCCGTCAAGCCAACTGCCATATCCTCACACAGGAACAAAAACTACTCTCGGAGTAGTGAAAATTATAATAGTCTTTCCCTCTAAAGGACGTGTTAACAGTTCTGCCAACCCGTCTGCAGTTTCCCTTAAAAGGTGGATGCCAGACTGATTCGGAGAGTCAAGTCCTTCATCTTAGAATCCACAGGTAGACCATGCTACAGGGCTACAGACATTTATCCATTTCTCTGGCCCATGTTACCAGCAGAGATCCTCATTTCTGACCCCACAGGGGAATAAGCTTGCCAACAAACAGCATCTTTTTTCGTTGTTGTTCCCATCTGAGACAGCAGCACCTCCCTCAGTTGGAATAGTTTTGTGTTTAACCATATTTGAGAATGCTGCATCAGTGAATGGAGAGGACTCCTTTCCTAAGCAGCAATTTCTGAAAAGGACTGCATTCAGCCCATTTCTTTGAGAATGGCTTCTTTTTGTCAGGGTCAACCCACTCCTGTTTGACAACCTGCTCAAAACAGAAACATAGAAACTGATGGCAGATAAGGACTGCCAGGCCCACTCAGTCTGCCCATTTTTTTTCTACCTGCTGCAGAAACCACAGACCTTCATGATCTCCAGCTTTGATCCCTTTCCTATCAGTAGGGTTCCCCTATGCCTATCCCATGCATTTTTGAATTCCCCTACCGAATTTGCCCCCACTACCTCTGCTGGGAGGCTGTTCCATGCACTCACTACCCTTTCTGTGAAGAAATACTTCCACACGTTACCCTTAGTCTACCTCCTTCCAGCCTCGTGTCAAGACCCCTTGTTCTAGAACATCTCTTTTTCAGAAAGATGCTATCCTCTGGTACCTTATTTATGCCCTTGAGATATCTGAAGGTCTCCATCATATCCCCCCTTTCCCTCCTCTCCTCCAGAGTATACATACTGAGGTCCTCCAGTCTCTTCTCATATGACTTATGGTGCAGGCCCTGCACCATTTTTGTCATCCTTCTCTGAACTGCTTCTACCCTGTCTATGTCCTTACGGAGATGCGGCCTCCAGAACTGGACACAATACTCCACATGAGGTCTCACTAATGATTTGTACAGAAGCATCACCACATCCTTCCTTCTGCTGATGATACCTCTTCCTATGCGCCCCAGTACCCCCACTGGCTCTCCCCACAGCCTTGGCACATTGATTGGCCACCTTTAGGTCATCTCATCTGCTATGATTACCCCCCAGATCCATTTCTTGTTTGGTGGCCATCAGTATTTCTCCCCCATCTTATAAGCCTCCCCTGGGCTCCTGTGCCTGAAATGCACGATTTTGCACTTTTGTGCATTTAATCTTAGCTGCCATATTCTTGACCATTCCTGTAGTTTACCTAGGTCCCTCCTCATTTTTCCACCCCTCCCAGAGTGTCTACCCTGTTGCAGATCTTAGTGTCATCTGCAAAGAGGCATACCTTTCCTTCCAGCCCCTCCGCAACATCACTTATGAAGACACTGAATGGGACTGGTCCCAGAAGTGATCCCTGTGGCACCCCACTGGTCACCCTCCTTTCCTCGGATTGAGCTCCTTTTACCACCACCCTCAGTATTCTATCGCTCAACCAGTTCTTAACCCAGTTTACCACTTTGGGACCCATTTCCAGGCCGCCTAGCTTGTTTACAAGCCTTTTATGTGGAACAGTGTCGAAAGTCTTGCTGGAATCAGCAGGTAGGCTACACATCCACCGCTCCCCCCGATCCACTTCTCTGGTCACCCAGTGAAAGAAATCTATCAGATTTGTTTGATATGACCTTCCCACTGTGAATCCATGCTGCCTTGGATCCTGCGCTCCACTAGATTCAAGATGTTCTACAATCCTTACTTTTAGCAGTGATTCCATTATCTTCACCACCGAGGTCAGGTTGACTGGTCTATAATTTTCCAGCCTCCTCCCTGCTCCCTCTTTTGTGTAGAGGGACTATATTTGCTCTCCTCCAGTCCTCTGGAACCACTCCCGTTTCCAGCGATTCACTGAACAGGGCTGCCAGTGGTGCTGCCAGCACCTCCCTAAGCTCCTATAATATTCTAGGAATTATCCTGTCTGGTCCCAGTGCCTTGTCCACTTTCAGTTTTGCAAGTTCCTTTAGAACTCTCTCCTCCGTAAATGGACTGGTGTCCACCTTCCTCCCCTTATTGTTCCTGCCACTTACTTTTGTCCCCCACCTCCCCCTCTTCTGTGAATACTGAACAAAAATATTTGCTCAGAACTGTTGCTTTTCCAAGTCCCCCTCTGCACACACACACACACACACACACACACACACACACACACACACACACACACACCTTCTTCCCCCTTAAGCCTAATAATCCCCCCCTTGTCTTCCTTCACTAGCATACAGTACCTGTAAAACATCTTGTCCTCTTTCTTTACTGCCTGGACTATTTTTTCCTCCGTTTGTGTCTTTGCTTATCCCAATACATTACCGTGTCCTCCTCCTTCTATGTTTCCTTGAACTTCCTGAAAGCCAGCTTTTTCAGTCTTGCCTTCCTGGCCACTTCCTTTGAGACCCACAGTGGGTTTTTTTTTTAATTTGCTTTTATTTCCCTAATGCAACGGTTTGTTGCCTCCACTATGGCTCTTTTCAGATGGGCCACTATCCCTCAACTCCCCCATTCCTCCATCCCTGCTAGGGCTTTCCTGAGACATACCCCAAATTTGCAAAGTCTGCCATCCTTAAGTCCAGGACCATCGCTTATGCGTGGCTTGACTCTGCCATTGTACTTATACTGAACCACACCATGCGATGATCACTGGACCCCAAGTGTCCACCCACCATAACATCTGCAATTCTGTCCCCGTTGGTGAGTACCAGGTCCAAAATCACAAACTGCAAGGGGAGAGATGGAAAATACTTGGAGAGTCTTTCTAGTGTTTGACAAAATGAGATTTACAGAGAGCGGAGTAGCAGACAACTTCCATCAGCTGCAGAGTTCTACTAGTCTCTTCGATCAGGAAAGAAATAAATAGCACGTCAAATAATATTGGTACACAGGAGGAGTCTGCGCCCTCTGAACATTCCACTTCCACTTCCTCAGACACTTTCTCATCTTCCTCCTGCAAAAAACTCTTAAAATCACAGGGTTTCACTACCACACATATAGTCATTCTGTTTTGGAGAAGGGGTGAACTCAGCACTGAAAACTCAGAAAAGAACCCCCTCATTATGCTGTGGTACATCCGACTTAACTGTTGTGAACCCCCTTGGCCTGAGAGGCTCAAATGAGATTCAGGTGTCTTTGCAGAGGTCCCTGTACTGCAGCATTCTGTGCTGAGGTAACAGCTTTTAGCTACAGTATGCCCGTGTCACTAGCAAGGGTGTATTTAAGACTCCCCATAGTGCTTCAGAAAGAAATAATGTGACCTAATTAGAAACTGAACCCAGCTCTGCAGAATACCATCCCAGTGCTCTACCAACCAAGTGATCTGGTCCCACTTGGCTAGCCTGAGCTTTCCACGGTCACTTTCTTTCTCAAACTGTAAATCCTGCTGCTAGGAACCACAGAGACCAGGGTAATAAGTCTCATTTTACAAGCAACATGGCATTCATCATTCAGCCAGCAGAGCTGGAAAGGGGTCAAATTCAAATATGCTGCTATGACCAAAACTTGACCTTCCAGTATCTGATAGGCATGCTGCTGTTTCACACCAGTCATACAACTAACACACAAAAAATATACTTCCTGTAATATCCCTAGGGATGGCGCAGAAGATATAGTCACTTTTTCAAAACATTATTCAGAGAGAAAACTTGAAAACGTGCCATGTACAAGATAAGGCCTTAGTGAAGTGTATTTACAGAGAATGTGCCAACATACTGTCTATACACCCTGGGAGATCTCACATTCAGGGTAAGACCCTCCAATTACTATATATACACACACACCACTGGTGGCTGAAAAAAGGAAAAAAAAAAAAAAAATAACTCATATAAGGCTTACTAAAAGAACTCCCCCTCTAGCAAACTGGCAGGCCACAGTCGATTCTATATGGAGAAACAGACACTGATCCTGTGGGGACATCAAACTCAGGGTGAGCTATGTTGGTGTAGATGGGTACTTTACCAGCTGGAGATAGCCCCAGGATAAATGGGTAAATTAAGGGGTATGTTACAAACAAAATGTATTAGTACAAATACAAATGAGGTTGCACTTGATGATCTTTAAGGGGGCAGGGGCATATGGGTCCACAGTCATATTTTTCTATAGGGAAATGTTCTACTTTCTCCAGTATATGTACACATTTGGAATACTATATTTTGACTTAATAGTATTTTATATTGATTATTTCACAGAAGGAAAATATGAAAACCAGGCACCACAGAGTACTGCGAGTTACTTCTTTATACATACAAAAAGTGCTCCACGCATAGCAGCATCTGCCCTACAAATCGGGAGACACCTCAGTCCTCCCGAGGACGCACGTGATGTGCGAAACCGGCTGAGGTGTCCCCAGATTTGCAGGGTGGCTGCTACTATGTGCGGAGCACTTTTTGTAGGTATGAAGAAGTAACTCACAGTACTCTGTGGTGCCTGGTTTTCATATTTTCCTGTTACCAGTTTTTGTACCAGAGGCACGCTTGGTGTGTGGAGCTAGAATTCTTTGTTGCATTATTTTACACAGAACCCTAGGTTCCAGATCCCCTCTGTTTCGATGAGGAGTCCTTTGGATTATCTTGGCAGAATCTGAACTGTTGCATCTACTGGGCTTATGTGGGGACAGCTGCTGGACTCACTTTCCTCCTTGCAAAAGACATTCAATACAGTTACAGTGGTTGCGACCATGGCGAGGACTACTGTCTTGGGTCAGAGACTCCCAATAATTTGGTGGCCCGCAACGTTTTTTGCAAATATAAAATGGAACACAAGATGTTGATGTCACAGGAGTGATAAAGTCTATTAAATTGGCCATTTATTAATTTAACCCACCTATAACAAGAAGACAAATGCATTTATTTTTCTTTCAGACTTGTCCAACTGCAATTACTTTAACTGGAGCATAGGGGAAGGCAGACGGCCTTTTCCAGAAAGTGTCAGTAAGGGATCTGTAAGACTGTATCGTTGGGATGAGACAGCAAGTAATTATCAATGAAAGGGTTCGACATGACTAGCAGATTTGAAATGTTCCGGGGGGGGGGCAAGTGGGATGCATGACAGTTGGTGTGCTTAAGGAACTGAATGTAACGAGCTGAACCCCTGGTAGGGCTGTTCAGTAGCTTAATTCAGACAGTGGCAGATGCAAGAGACTAGAGTGTAGTAGATAGTCCCGCTTCATGATGATGGTGGTTGGGGGAGTGCAAAGAACAACTCTAGCTACAGACCTTCAGTGACCTACCTCTACTGTGGGGAAGATGATGAAGTTACATTAGTCAAACAGGACCTCATGGACTACCTTGAGAGCAGTGGACTGAGTGAGTCCATGATAGTAAGCAAACAACATGGGTTTGTAGCAGTGAGTTGTCAATACAGCCTGACATAGCATTGAGTGCCAGGTGATGTGGCAAAAGGACACTCTGCAGAAACGTGGCCCTCAGATGCTCTAAAATAGATCCTTGCTTTGCAAATTGATACTGGAAATGCAGTAAACCCACTAAACAAGATTCAGGGTTATCCACTTCCTGCAACAACAGAGGATGAGGTGGTGAAAAGCAGGGCCACTGGAAAATTGCAGAAAATTTTACCCAAAATGAGGGGATTTTCTTGCAAAAATTGCGGGAAAATTGCGGGGGTTCACTATACATCCCCACTGCCCCCTAATAAATATTTTGTTTGCTGCAGCATGTATTGATCACATACATTGTTAGCTAAATGTATTGCCACTTATAAATGCTTTTAGTATAAAGAAAGATGTGTTTTTTGAAATGCACTGCAAATCAATCATTATGTAGCATATCTTCTAAAAATCAAGACATCTAAGTCATGCAGTGCTAACTAGATTTTATTCAGTAATTTACAGTTAGTCTGTACTGAATACATCCAGAAACAACATATTTTGCCAATTTCTAGATGTTAAATAATGAAGCCTGTTTAAACTACTTGCTTTGGTGCAAGAAAAAAAGAAACAGATAACCAGGGTGCCTAATAAAGGTCTAGTAAGAAAAATATTTATTTTGTTAAATGATTACTGTTCTTAATCAGCACTGTAAGTACATTTTAAAATCACATGATAAAAGTATCAAATCATACCAATAGCTTTTCATTACATCATACAATAGTTTTTAATACATTGTACTTCTGTTCTACTCAGTTTGCAGTGATTTTACTTGGGTTGCGATTATTTTGTCTATTTGAAGGTAACTGTTTAACTATACTTAACCTGTTCAGCATGTTTTCAGAAATGTTTGATTTTTGTAGGCTTTGTATGTGAGTATACAGTTGTGGCAGACTGACATGTAAGGAATCACTGTTACCAACCCCCTCAGAAGCACATTCAAGTTTATAATCAGCAGGGCCATCCAAACTCTTGACACATTTGAATCAGAATCCTTTCAGACTGAAAGTATTTATACAAGGAAAATCTACCCTACCATTCAAAAGCAGGCATTGTGGTCAAGGCTTCATTTAAGTGAATGGGGCACTTTGCACCTCTTCTCACAACTATTGTTTCAGCAAAAAGTTCTCCGACAGTCTGCTTTAACACAGATTTTAAGTGTTAAAGTCTACATATGCATGACCAGAGGATTCTGAAACCAAAGCAGGGAAGTGAATCACATGAAAGCAGAGTCACAGTGACCCCTTCTCACCTCACACTGTACCGTTTTGGTTAAATCCAAGTCTGTGTGCCATGTCTGAGTAGATTTCCTTGAGAATTTAAATATTTTTATACAGTTTCAGTCAAAATTCCATAAATGTAAGAAATTGCAGATTTTGTGCGGAGAAGGGTGAAAATTGCGGAAATTGTGCCCCAATTTTCCAGTGGCCCTGGTGATAAGACATTAGAGGGAGAACCTTTCATAGACTAGACTAGTGAGCTTAGTACTTAGTAACACAGTATTGTGATGACAGAAGGTAATTACGGTTCTTGTCCGTCACTCCCACCACACAGCAGTAACTATACCCAATTTTAGTGCGGACATGCATTCTAACTTTCAGTCGGAACGCTACACCTAGTCATGCTGCATAATCTTTGATGCCACTGTCCATCAGGAATCTGTCTGCATGGCTGTAGATGTGACACATGAAATGGAATTCAGAATTTTATTTTGTCACCATTCTGCAATTTACGTTTTGCAGTCATGTGTGGGGCATATGTTGACATGAGAGGTCCCAGCCATGAAAAGTGTACTGCGAGGTCTTGACGCCACTGGCTTGAAGTTCAAAGGGTGTGGCTCTATGGAGGAGATGTCCATAAAGAGTTCAGAATGTTATTTTGCTACCATTCTGCAATTTATACATGCAGTGCTGCCTTGGGATTTTTGTGGAGTTCTGCAGCAGGTGCCTTGGTGTCAGCCTGACTCAGCTGGTAGCACATCCGTCTCTGGACTAGAAGGTCATGGGTTCTAGTAGCACACTGCGACTTTAGACCCATTTACACAATCACTTCTTCACCGGAGCAACCCGAGTGCTCAGGCTGCTTTGCTGCAAAAGCTGTAACATAGAAACACAGAAACATAGACTGACGGCAGATAAGGACCACTTGGCCCTCCCAGTCTGCCCATTTCCCTACCTACTGGATAAGCTGCAGATTCTAGTTAACCAACAGCCTACTTCCTGCAACCCCCCACTATAATTGCCTTGTGTCTGTCCCATGCATGTCTGAATTCCCCCACTGTTTTAGACCCAACAACCTCCTCAGGAAGGCTGTTCCATGTATCCACCACTCTCTCTCTGTGAAGAAAAAATTACTCACCTTAGTAATGTTGTTTCTTCTAATGGAGTCTTGCTATATTATGACAATTGCAGTATGACCGCAGGTTAGAACTGCTCCGGAGGTGAAATAGTTAATTTTCCATGCAGGCATGGAACTTAGAGCACGAGCTCGGTTGAAAACTCTGTTCTTCAAACGCAAACTGTCAGATCTTTACGAGCTAAAACTCACTAAGGCTCTGTGTGGAAACTGTAAACCTACACTAGCAAACTGGCTACTAACATAAACACTCATTTTTTGGCCTAAAACAAAGACTCAAGTCAGGAGACCAAAAAATGCAAAAACACAACACCAATTCACCCAAAAAGGAAGGTGAAAAACAACAAGGTGGGCATCAAAAAAGTGCCAACCCTGTACTGCCCACCCACATTCCAAAACAGAGGTTCTGAGAGGGCAGGCAGGGAAGGAGGTCATAATATAGCAAGACTCCATTAGAAGAAACAACATTACTAAGGTGAGCAATTTTTTCTTCAAACAACATGAAGTCTTGCTATATTATGACAATTGCAGACTACACAGCAGTACCCCCATGGAGGAGGGACAGAACCTACTTAGGGAATAGGCTCTGAAGCACGGCTGTGCCAAACCGAGCATTACTCCTAGCCTGGATGTCCAGGGAGCAGTGCTTGGTAAAAGTGTGAACTGTTTTCCAGGTAGCTGCTTGACATATTTCTAGAATAGGAATGTCTCTGGCAGCAGCCAGAGAAGCAGCTGTACCTCTGGTAGAGTGAGCCCTCAGGCCTAAGAGGGGGGAACTTTACCCAACTCCTCGTAGCAGAATTGGATACAAGAGACAATCAACCTGGCAATGGATCTTTTAGTGGCTAGCTTCCCTTTACCAACTTCGCCATAAGTGAGGAACAGTTGGAGGGAGTCAGACCTATGACCCTTGTGCGCCTATGTAGTAACTAAGGGCTCTCTTCACATCTAGGCTGTGCAGTCTCCTCTCCCCAGAGGAGGAGTGGTCAGTGAAGTACACTGGAAGAGAAATAGATTGATTAAGGTGGAAATCTGAAACCACCTTAGGCAGGAACTTTCTGTTAGTCCGGAGGACCGCTTATCTCTGTGAAAGAGATAAACTCCTGCTCCACTGACAACGCTTGTAATTCTTATGCGTCTGGCAGAGGTGATAACTATCAGAAACACAGTTTTCCAAGTCAAGTACTTGAGCTCAGCTGAAGACAAGGGCTCGAGCAGGGTTGCATAAGCTGAGCAATGCAAACATTAAGATCCCAGGCAGGGGCAGGATCCCTGAATGGAAGGTTGGTGTGAAACAACCCCTTAAAAACTTGGAAAATACAGGATGAGCTGAAAGAGAAGAGGATTTACCTGCTGAAATAAAAGCAGACACAGCTGCCAAATGCACCTTCAGGGTAGCTGGTCTCAGCCCCAAAGAATTCAGGTGGACCATATAATCCAGGACTGTGGGTAGATCAGCAGAGACTGGGGAAATATGCTTTTCCGAGCACCATATGGAGTAGCCCTGGTGGAAGGCTTCCTTGAGGCCTTCAATATATCCATTACACCTTTGGAAAGGTGTAAATCAGCAAACTCCAACTCTTCAAGAACCAAGCCTTGAGATTGAGACATTTGAGATTCGGATACCAAACCCTTCCCTGGGCACAGGTTACCAGACTGTGATTCCTGGGAAGGCACAGGGGAGAATGGACTGCTAAGGACAGCAGGAGTGGGTACCAGGGTTGTCTGGCCCAATCTGGAGCTATCAGAATGACTTTGCAGAATTGGGATCTGATTTTGACTAGCACTTTGAACAGGAGAGAAGGGAGGAAGGCAGAGAACTTCCCTTCCCAACTGAGGGCTAAGGCATCCAGGGAGTGAGCCCAACACTGGGGCCTGCAGCAAAAAAGGAAGTTGGTGATTGTCTGGGGCTGCAAAAGATCTATCTGCGGGTGCCCCATCTGGCAAATACTACTCCCAAGACCAGGGGATCGAGTGACCATTCGTGGTGGCCCTGGAAAATCCTGCTGAGAGCATCTGCCAGGACATTGTCCTTGCCTGGGAGGTGGACTGCCGTAAGGGAGGTATTCAGGGAGTAAGCCAGAGACCACAACTTCATCGCTTGTTGCACAGGGCCGTGAGACTGACTGCCCCTTGCGTTGATGTACCACATTGTAGTGGTGTTGTCTGTTCTGACCGAATACTCTTGTTCTGAACAGATTTAGAAAAAGCTTGAAGTGCTAGAAAAACTGCTCTGAGCTCCAACAGGTTGATGTGGAGCAGAGATTCCTGGGGAGACCACAGACCCTGGGTGGTGAGGTGCGCCCATGTGAGCTCCCAGCCCAAGAGGGATGCATCTGTAGTAAGGATTAGAGAGCGAGACTGAGTGACAAAAGGAACCCCTTGTCTCAGGTTGCTCTGATCCTGCCACCACTGTAGGGCTTGGATCGGGGTTCAGAGTTACTGGGATCAACTTGGTAAGAGGATCCTTTCTTTGAGACCAAAAGCTCTCAAATGGAACTGGATGTCCCTCATCTGAAATCTTGCTCCTGCACAACTGCTGTGGAAGCAGCCATGTGTCCTAGGAGCTGCAGAAAATGCCTTGCTGGCCAGGAGACCTGCAGGGTAAATGAGGAGGCCAGGGAGACTAGGGTCTTTGCCCTGTCCAGGGGAAGGAAGGCCCTGGCTTCCTGTGTGTTCAGTTCTGTGCCTATGAAGGTAAGAAGCTGGACAGGCTCTAGAACTGACTTTGAGAGATTCAGAAGGAAACCTAGAGAGGTAAGCAGTTGCGTTATCTGAAGATGTAAATTGACCTGGTCTGGGGACTGGCCTACTATGAGCCAATCGTCCAGGTAAGGAAAGATGGCAATCTTTTGCTTTCTTAGGTAGGCAACTGCTACTGCCAGGCATTTGATGAATACCCTAGGGGCAGAAGTGAGGCCGAAGGGCACTGCTCTGTACTGGTGGTGGCCTGAGGGCAGATTGAACCTGAGGTACTTTCGATGGGAGCTTCTGATGGGAATATGGAAGTAGGCATCATTGAGGTCCAGGGAAGCTAGCCAGTCCCCTGGCCTTAGAGAGGGTAGGATAATTCCCAGAGTCACCATTTTGAACTTTGGCTTTAAAAGGTGCTTGTTTAAATATCTGAGATCCAGGATGGGCCGCCATTCTCCTGTCTTTTTTGGGGTAAGGAAGTACCTGGAGTACAAACCTTTGCCCTGGTGTAGGGGAGGAACCCTTTCCACAGCTCTGACAGCTAGGAGGGTAGAGACCTCTGCCTCTAGGGCGAGTGCCTCTGATGGAGTTGCAGGTGGAAAAGATCTGGTTCTTAGCTTTGGAAATTTTTTGAAGCTGAGAACCAGTCCCTGGCTTACTACTTCCAGGACCCACTTGTCTGATGTTAAAGACTTCCAATCCTGGACAAAGTAAGCCAGCCTGCCCCCTACAGGTAGAGAAGAATCGGCCCTGGCAATCCCATCAGGGTGCCTGCTTGGCAGGGGCTTTGGGCTGAGGGGTGGAAGCAGACCTGCTTGTACCCAGTCTGCCTCTCCCTCTAAAAAGAACCCCCTCTGAGCATAGGCGGAGGAGGAAGCTTGGGCTTGGTAAAAAGGCCTATGAAAAGGCCTGCCCCTGCCTCTAGGAAGCTGCTTTTGAGAAGTGGCCTGCCTTTCCTTGGGCTGTGCACTCCTATAGGTGGTCCTATATTCATCCATTTTCTACTTGTAATTCTCCGTTTGCTCCCCAAACAGAGAATTTCCCATAACAGGAAAATCCATGGCCTTAGACTGGGTATCCTGAGACAGGGCAGTACATCTGAGCCAAGCCATCCTGCGAAGTGCCACAGATGTAGCCATGACTCTTGATGAAACATCATTAGAGTCCACTGCAGCATGAAATTCACCTTGGATGCCTCAATACCATCCATAGCTACCTGTTCCAGCTCCTGGCAAGCTGGTCAGGGACTTGTTTTACTAGAGGCCAGTACAGTATCCCATCTGGATTTCTGGTACCTAGCAGCATAAAGCCATTAATTTGCTTGTCTGAGTCCCAAAGATGCTGCCATGTACTGTTTCTTTGCCATAGCATCAATCTTCCTGGAGTCCTTCTCGGGGTGAAGCTAGGGAATATTAGCCTTGTCACAGGCTGCAGCCTGCACTACCCCACATGGCTGCATTGTTGAGTGAGGAAATCGATGTCCGGAGCCTGATAAGGTATACCTCTTGTCCATCCTTTTATCCACAGGAGGTATAGTGTGAGGAGTTTTAAAACTTTTACTGTCTGTTTCCGAAAAGATTTATGCAAAGGAATAGACAGTCTCCTAGACTCTGGAATATCCATCATTTCATAGTCCGGCTCCTCTTGGTCATCAACAGCTTCCTCAACAGGGAGCTGGAGAGTTTCAGCAACTTTTTTATAAAACTTGAAATGAGAAGGGGACTCAGAAAGCCTTGGAGGAGAAATCCCTAAGGGTCTATCTGGAGAGATGTCCGGTTCAATGGGCACATCCAGATCTTCAAAACCATAAATCACTCTCCTCATATTCCTCTTCCCCCTCCTCAGGTTCATAAAAATCCTCAAAATCATAATCTTGAACCGCTGGAACCGGCCAAACCGAACACCTCCCTGAAGGTGTCGGTTCGGTCGGAACCGAGGAGAGAGACTGGACAATTTGAATTGCTTTAGCTATTTCTTCAGCAGTTGGGGAGAGAACTTTTGGCTCTACGCTAGCTGACTTTCTAGTCTCTTTTTGCTGGAACTGGCTCCTCAGAACCGGCTCTTCGTTTGCCCGAGGAAGTATCGCCTGGTCAGAGGGACTATCCTCGGTTCGGTTGGTACCGAACCGGCTGGCCATCCGGTCAGCGGACTTTTTGGCTTCCCTTTCCCTGAGCCAACCAACTCTCTTATCTATGGTGGCAGCAGGGAAATTCTGACAAATCTGGCAGTCTGAATTGAGGTGGTCAAACCCCAGACAATAGACACAAGTGGTGTGTGGGTCAGCCTTAGCAAAAGCTTCCCCACAAACACTACAGTGTTGAAACCCAGTGGGTCCGGTTTTTCTTTTGGGTTTCTCAGACATAATGCCAGCCTAACCAACTTGCCCGTTTATGGCAATCCGCCAAGCAAGACACCCTTATCGGTTCCCAACCGTGTCACGGGTCATGGAAAAAACTGTAATGAAATCCGTTTTTTTTTTTTAGAACTGATAAGAACCGGGAACCACACTCTAAAAAAGGACTAGTAGATTTAAATACAACCTGATCGGTTCAAACCGAACCAATAATGAATTACAAGTTCCACACACAAAAACTAAATGTAAAACCTATCTATCTATTACTTATATTACCACAGACAGAGCTTGAACCAACCGGTTGCGGTTTAATTTAGTCTGAAAACCGAGAAAATAATACTTTCAAACCGACAAAATGAACCGAGCAGAAGGAGAAATCTCCAGAGCGACTGTTCAGTGAGGCGGAGTAAAGAATCTGACAGTTTGCGTTTGAAGCACAACAGACAGAGTTTTCAACCGAGCTTGCGCTCTAAGTTCCATGCCTGCATGGAAAGTTAACTATTTCACCTCCGAAGCAGTTCTAACCTGCAGTCATACTGCAATTTGTCATAATATAGCAAGACTTCATGTTGTTTGAAAAAAAATTTCCTCACACTACCCCTGAACCGTCCCCCCTCTATCTTTAAATTGTGCCCCCTTGTACTTACACATCTCTTTTTCTGAAAGATGCTACCCTCATGGACTTTGTTGATTCCCTTGAGGTACTTAAACGTTTCTATCATGTCCCCCCGTCCCTCCTTTCATCAAGAGTATACATATTAAGCTCTCTCAGTCTCTCTTCATATGGCTTCTGCTGCAGACCCTGCATCATTTTAGTTGCCCTCCTCTGGACTGCTTTCATCCTATCCATGTCCTTACGTAGATGAGGTCTCCAAAACTGCACACACTACTCCAGATGGGGTCTCACCAACTGTCTGTACAGAGGGATAACCACTTCCCTTTTTCTACTTGTGATGCCCCTTCCTATGCATCCCAGTATCCCCCTGGCTCTCCTTACAGACTTTCACATTGCTTACCCACCTTTAGGTCATCTGATATGACTACCCCCAGGTCCCTTTCCATTTTTGTTGTTGTTAGTACCTCCCCTGATATGGTGTACTCTTCTCCTGGGTTTCTGTTTCCCAGGTGCATTACTTTGCACTTCTTGGCATTGAATCTAAGTTGCCATATGTCTGACCATTCCTCCAACCTTGCCAAGTCCCTTCTCATCTTTTCTACCCCCCCTTGTGTATCAACCCTGTTACAGATCTTTGTGTCATCTGCAAAGAGGCATACCTTTCCCTCCAGTCCCTCTGCAATGTCACCTATAAAGATGTTAAAGAGGACTGGACCCAGTACTGAGCCCTGAGGTACTCCACTAGTATCCCCCCTTTCTTCAGAATGTGTTCCATTCACTATTACCTTCTGTGCCCTGTTGAGCAGCCAGTTTGCTACCCAGGCTCCCACCCTGGGACCCACTCCCAGGCTGGCTAACTTGATTATTAATCTTTTGTGTAGTGTGGACACTTCCTCGATCACAGTAAGCCATTCATTACTCCGCTCCCAGAGCCGCTGCAAACCTTGTAACACATACCGTAGTGAGTGGCACACGACGCTGTGTGGACTAGCAGCGGCAATTGCACTGGCACACAGAGAATGCTACCAGCATGCCCTCTTGGCCCCACAAGTCTCTTCACTGGAACCAGGAAGTGCTGCGGTGAGTACTGGCGTCCCGGCGGATTTGCAGCATCATGATCTCGGAATCTGAATGCGCTCAATAAAGGCTTTTTTGGAGACAGTTTTGGAGGTCAGTGTATTCATTGCCTTGATCAGGAACTGTGTTAGGGTTGAGCATGTCCCTTGTTTTCCCAGGAAGTGACACAGGCAGCAAGCGCATTATCAGCATGTCACCGCCGACAGCAGAGATCAGACACTTGGCCCACAGACTCACAGCCCCTCACCAGTGCAGACCGCAGTGGTTCAAAGAGGGGCTGTGTGGACTGACGGATCGCACTTCGCCGGAGGTAGAGACTGCAGTGTTGCAATCGGAATTCTGCAGCACAGCAGCCGTGTAAACACAGCTTTTGGCTTCAGTGTTTCTATTCAGGTAGAGATGTACGTGACAAAAACCAAAATTTAGAAGTAGGGTTGTCATGGTATGACGGTGTCATGTTATACCGCGGTGTCAGAAGAAAAAATTACTCACCTTAGTAATGTTGTTTCTTCTAATGGAGTCTTGCTATATTCTGACATATGAAGTGAGTCCCAACCTTCGAACTGCCCTGGAGATGAAAGAGTTAACTTTCCATGCCAGGCATGGAATGCTGATTTTGAGCTCGGTTGAGACTCTGTCTGTTGTTCTTCAAACTCAAACCGTCAGATCTTTACGAGCTAAACTCACTAAGGTCCTGTGTGGAAGCTGTAAACCTACACTAGCCAACTGGCTACTAAACATAAAACACATTTTTGGTCCCAAAACAAAGACTTAAGTCAGGAGACCCAAAAATGAAAAAACAACACCAACTCACCCCAAGAAAGAAGGGGTGAAAACAAAAAGGTGGGCATCTACTAAGTGCCAACACTGCACTGCCCACCCACATCCCAAAAAACAGAGGTTCTGAGAGGGGCAGGCGGGGAGGTCAAAATATAGCAAGACTCCATTAGAAGAAACAACATTACTAATGTGAGTAATTTTTCTTCAAACAACATGAAGTCTTGCTATATTGGACATATGCAGAACTACAAAGCAGTACCTCCATGGAGGAGGGACAGAACTACTTAGGAAATAGGCTCTGAAGCACAGCTGTGGCGAAGCCGAGCATCACTCCTAGCCTGGATGTCCAGGAGTAATGCTTGGTAAAGTGTGAACTGTTTTCCAGGTAGCTGCTTGACATATCTCTAGAATAGGGATGTCCCTGGCAGCAGCCAGGAAGCAGCTGTACCTCTGGTAGAGTGAGCCCTCAGGCCTGAGGGAGGAACCTTACCCAGTTTCTCATAGCAAAATTGGATACAAGAGACAATCCACCTGGCAATGGATCTTTTAGTGGCAGGTTTTCCTTTACCAACCTCACCATAAGTGAGGAATAGTTGGAGGGAGTCAAACCTGTGACCCTTGGTACGCTCTACGTAGTAGCTAAGGGCTCTTTTCACATCCAAACTGTGCACCCTCCTCTCGCCAGAGGAGGAATGGTCAGTGAAGTACACTGGAAGAGAGATTGATTAAGGTGGAAATCTGAAACCACCTTAGGCAAGAACTTCCTGTAAGTCCTGAGGACCACCTTATCTCTATGAAAGGAGATAAAATCAGGCTCCACTGACAAAGCTTGTAATTCACTTATGCGCCTGGCAGAAGTGATGGCTACCAGAAACACAGTCTTCCAAGTCAAGTACTTAAGCTCTGCTGAAAATAAAGGCTCAAAAGGGGGTTGCATAAGCTGAGCAATGCAAACATTGAGGTCCCAGGCAGGGGCAGGGTCCCTGGATGGAGGGTTGGTGTGAAGCAATCCCTTGAAAAACTTGGAGAATACAGGGTGAGCTGAAAGAGAAAAGAGGGCTTACCTGCTGAGATAAAAGCAGACAGCTGCCAGATGCACTTTCAGTGTAGCTGGTCTAAGCCCCAAGCTATTTAAGTGGACCATATAATCAAGGACTGTGGGCAGATTAGCAGATTCTGGGGGAAATATGCTTCCCAGAGCACCATATGGAAAATCTTTTCCATTTTGAATTATAAGTAGTCCTGGTGGAAGGTTTTCTAGAAGCCTTCAGGATATCCATTACACCTTGGGAGAGGTGTAAATTAGCAAACTCTAACTCTTCAAGAACCAGGCCTTGAGATTGAGAGATTTGAGGTTCGGGTACCAAACCTCCCTGAGCACAGGTTAACAGGTTGTAATTCCTAGGAAGACACAGGGGAAGATGGACTGCTAAGGACAGTAGGAGTGGATACCAGGGCTGTCTGGCCCAGTCTGGAGCAATCAGGATCATCTTGCAGGGTTGAGATCTGATTTTGACTAGCACTTTGAACAGGAGAGGGAAGGGGGAAGCATAGAGAAACTTCCTTCCCAATTGAGAACTAAGGCATCCAGGGGACTGAGCCCAACACTTGGGTCCTGCAGCAAAAAGGGAAGTTGGTGATTGTCTGGGGCTGCAAAAGATATCTCTGAGGTGCCCCATCTGGAAAATATCACCTCCAAGACCAGGGGTCCAGTGACCATTCGTGATGGCCCTGGGAAATCCTGCTGAGCATCTGCCAGGACATTGTCCTTGCCTGGGAGGTGAACTGCCGTGAGGGAGGTGTTCAGGGAGTAAGCCAGAGACCACAACTTCATTGCTTGATTGCACAAGGCCGTGAGACCAGTGCCTCCTTGCTTGTTGATGTACCACATTGTGGTGGTGTTGTCTGTTCTGACCTGTACAACTTTGTTCTGAACAGATTTGGAAAAAGCTTGAAGCGCTAAAAATACTGCTCTGATTTCCAACAGATTGATATGGAGCAGAGATTCCTGAGGGGACCACAACCCCTGGGTGGTGAGGTCGCCCATGTGAGCCCCCCACCCCAAGAGGGAGGCATCTGTAGTAAGGATTAAAGAGTGAGACTGAGTGACAAAGGGAACCCCTTGTCTCAGATTGTTCTGATCCTGCCACCACTGTAGGGCCTGGATCAGGGTTCGAGTTACTGGGATCAATTTGGTCAAAGGGTCCTTCCTTTGAGACCAAAAGGCTCTCAAATGGAACTGAATGTCCCTCATCTGAAATCTTGCTCCCTGCACTACTGCTCTGGAAGCAGCCATGTGCCCCAGGAGCTGTAGAAAATGCCTTGTGGTCGAGACACCTGAAGGGTGAATGAGGAGGCCAGAGAGACCAGGGTCCTTGCCCTGTCCAGGGGAAGGAAGGAAGGCTCTGGCCTTTACTGTGTCTAGCTCTGCACCTATGAAGGGGAGGAGCTGGACAGGCTCTAGAACTGACTTTGGAAGATTTAGAAGGACAAAAGTGAGCAGTTGCTGAGTTATCTGTAAGTGTAACTTGACTTGGTCTGGGGACTGGCCTACTATGAGCCAGTCGTCCAGGTGAGGAAGATGGCAATCTTCTGCCTTCTTAGAAAAGCAACTACTACTGCCAGGCATTTTGTGAATACCCTTGGAGCAGAAGTGAGGCCAAAGGGCATTGCTCTGAACTGATAATGGCCTGAGGGCAGATCGAACCTGAGGTACTTTCGATGGGAGCTTCTGACGAGAACATGGAAGTAGGCATCCTTGCAGTCCAGGGACACTAGCCAGTCCCCTGGCCTTAGAGAGGGTAGAATAATTCCCAGAGTCACCATTTTGAATTTTAGTTTTAAAAGGTGCTTGTTTAAGTATCTGAGGTCCAGGATGGGCCGCCATTCTCCTGTCTTTTTTGGGGTAAGGAAGTACCTGGAATACAACCCTTTGCCCTGGTGTAGTGGTGGAACCCTTTCCACAGCTCTGAGAGCTAGGAGGGAAGAGACTTCTGCCTCTAAGGCAAATGCCTCTGATGGATTTGCAGGTGGAAAGGATCTGGTTCTCATTTTTGGAAACTTTTTGAAGCAGAGAACCAGTCCCTGGCTTACTACTTCCAGGGCCCATTTGTCCGATGTCAGAGACTCCCAGTCCTGGACAAAGTAAGCCAGCCTGCCCCCTACAGGTAGCTGAGAAATCGGCCCTGGCAACCCCATCAGGGTGCCTGTTTGGCAGGGGCTTTGGGCTGAGGGGTGGAAGCAGGTATGCTTGTAGCCCGTCTGCCTCTCCCTCTAAAGAACCCCCTCTGGGCATAAGCAGAAGAGGAGGCCTGGGCTTGGTAAAAAGGACTTGAAAGGCCTGCCCCTGCCCTGGGAGCTGCCTTTGAGAAGTGGCCTGCCTGTCTTGAGCAGTGCACTCCTATAGGTGGTCCTATACTCATCCATTTCTTCATGTAATTCTCTGTTTGCTCACCGAACAGAGAATTACCCTAACAGGAAAATCCATGGCCTTAGTCTGGGTATCCTGTGACAGGCTAATACATTGAGCCAAGCCATTCTTGAAGTGCCACAGATGTAGCCATGACTCTAGAAGACACATCATTGAGTCACTGCAGCATGGAATTGCACCTTGGATGCCTCAATACCATCAGCAGCCACCTGCTCCAGCTCCTTGGCAAACTGACCAGGGACCTGTTTGCTAGGGCCATAACAGTGTCTCATCTGGATTTTGATACCTAGCAGTATAGGCCATATAATTGGCCTGTCTGAGTCCAAGGATGCTGCCATGTACTGTTTCTTTGCCATGGCATCAATCCTCCTGGAGTCCTTGTCCGGGGGTGAAGCCAAGGAATGTTGCCTTATCACAGGCTGCAGCCTGACTACTAACATGGCTGCATTGTTTGTGTAAGGAACTCCGTGTCAGAGCCTGACAATGTATACCTCTTGTCCATTCTCTTATCCACAGGAGGTATAGTGTTAGGGAGTCTTTAAGATTTTAAATGTCTGTTTCCCAAAAGATTTGTGCAAGGGAATAGACAGCCTCCAGACTCTGGGATATCCATCATTCCACATAGTCAGGCTCCTCCTGGTCATCCACAGCTTCTTCCATAGGAAGCTGGAGGGTTTCAGCCACTTTTTTATAAAACATGAAATGGGAGGGGGAACTCAGAAAGCATAGGAGGAGACACTCCTGAAGGTCTGTCTGGGGAGACGTCCGGGTCAATGGACACATTCAGACTTTCAAATCCACATTCACTTTCCTCATACTCCTCTTCCTCCTCCTCCAGTTCATAAAATTCCTCTAAATCCTACTCTTGAACCGGTGGAACCGGCTGAACCGAGCGCCTGCCTGATGGTGCCGGTTCGGTCGGAACCGGGGAAAGCGACTGGACAATTTTGATCGTTTTGGCTATCTCTTCAGCGGTTGGAGAGGAAAGTTTTGGCCCCACACCAGCTGATTTCTCTTTTCTAGTTCTTTTAGCAGGAACCTATTCCTCAGAATCGGCTCTCCTTTTGCCCAAAGAAGTCTCGCCCTGGTCAGAGGGCACTCCTTCTAGTTCAGTTTGAGCTGAACCGGGCTGGCCATCCGGTTCAGCGGACTTTTTGGACTCCCTTTCCCTAAGCCTACCAGCTCTCTTTTCTAGGGTAGCTGCAGGGACATTTTTGCAAATCTGGCAGTCTGCATTGAGGTGGTCAAACCCCAGACAATAAACATAGGTGGTGTGGGGGGGTCAGCCTTGGCAAAGGCTTCCCCACACACACACACACTACAGTGTTGAAACCCAGTGGGTCTGGTTTTTCTTTTGGGTTTCTCAGACATAGTGCCAGTCCTAACCAAACTTACCCTTTTATGGCAATCCGCCAGGCAAGACCCTCTTCTCTGTTCCCAACCGTGTCACGGGTCGTGGAAAAAAACATAATAAAAATCCGTTTTTTTTTTTTAGAACCGATAAGAACCGGTAACCACACTCTAAAAGCACAATTTAAGATTTTTAACAACTTGATCGGTTCAAAGCGAACCGATAGACCGTTTACAAGTTCCACACAGAACAGAATAAAATAAAACCTATCTAGTACTCACAAATACCACAGACAGAGACGGAACCGACAGGTTACGGTTTAAATTTGGTCGAAAATCGAGAAAAGCGGTACTTTAACCGACAAACTGAACCGAGCAGAAGAAGAATAGTTTATAATTGGCATTGGCTGTTCAGCTGACCTAGCACATTTAGTGAAGTTGCTGTCTTGTCTCATGCACCCAGAGTCCCTCCAGTCCAGTTCCACTGTGGACTACTTCATGTCTCTCCCTCTGTCTGCTCGCGATGCCCCCACTAGAGTGGTCCCTAGGATGGAGTGATTCCTACTCCTGATGACTCCTCCCTGACTGACCCATGTCATCTGTGTCACAAAACTTTGGTTGGCTGGCTCAGCTGAGCTCTTGGCTTACTGTGGCTCGGGGCTAACCAACACAAAACCAATAAGAGAAATTACTTTAATTGCATAATTGCCCTTAGCCTAGCTGCAAGCTTAACAATTATAGTCACTTGACTCAGCAGCCACCAGCCATGGCACTGAGGATATCTATATCTATATCTATCTATCTATATATATATATATATAGGCTAATTCCTTTAATGCTATGCAGGACTCCAGTCCTCCCGAGTTGCTCATCATATCAAGAGACTTGACTCACGAGTCCGAGCTGGCGACAAGATGACTTGAGTCACTTTGGGGGGGGGGGGCTACCTAAAACAAAACCCAATGGAAAAAGTAATTTAAATTCATAAATTTATTACTTAAATAGCTAGTAGCTTAAAAAATAAAAAAAAGGCAGAGAAATGAGTGCCTGCCACTGCCATGGCATTGAGGATATATAAGCGGATTCCTTTAATGTCAGATTGCACTCATGTCATAGTCACACGACTCGACTCACAATAGCACGACTCACTCAACCAAACAAGTCAAGCAAGCAACTCACGTTGGCTCACTGCCTCAGCTGGAGGCTACTGTAGTTAAATAGCTATTATCTACCTTAAAAACAGCAGCCAGTGAGTGCCTACCACTGCCACGGCACTGAGGATACAGTATATAAGCGGATTCCTTTAATGCCAGACTGCACTCATGTCAGTCACACGACTCGACTTGAGTCACAGTATAGCGTGACTGACTCAACCGAAGAAAGTCAAGCAAGCAACTCACATTGGCTCACTGCCTCAGCTGGAGGCTACTGTAGCTAAATACCTATTATATTAAAAAAGGAAAAAAGCAGCCAGGCAGCCAGCATGGCATTTGGGATATATAGGCTAATTCCTTTAAATGCCACTATCTCTCATAGTTGGCTTAGCTCAGCCAATTGGCTCTGGCTGTTGGCTTGGACTTGGAGTCTTGGACACAGTGAGTGGTGAGTGCAGGCAGGAGCAGGAGTTGTGTTGTAGTTGTGATGGTAGGGTACTACACTGAGAAAGTAAATATGAACACAGATCTCTCCAAATTTATTTGCACTACTTACTATCACTTTTACTAACTTATCTTGAGGGGACTGGGGGGGACTTGGTCTTGGAGGGAGCCCCAGACAGTTAGGTGAGGATGGAGGAGGGACACTCAGCCTAGTCACAGCCAGTGAGCCTTGATTTTCCAATCAGAACTGTTCTGATTCTAAGTAATGCTCTTGCTGTGCCTGCTTCTAAAGCTAGTAGCACACTACTTCAGTGCAGTGCAACTCCGTCTGCATCTGCAACTCTAGTCTGCACCACCACCAGGAGTGGAGTGACTGGACATTCCTTTCATATTCATCAACTCTCATCTTTAAGTTACTGACAATTTAACATAAAAATGTAAATCAAACAACTTACTACTCATACTCACTGTGCTATTTTTGTATAGTACTTTTGGTATCGGTAGCATTTTGTGCTGTCAGCTAAGAGTACACTAAAACACTTTACTTATAATGGTATGTCACCACGTTTCAGACTGCAATGACAATGTATATATATATATATATATATATATATATATATATATATATATATATATATATATATATATATATAAATTTACTTCTAGTGCTTTCAAGCTCCACGCTCATCATTGGGTCAGAAGGAATGTGACAGTCAAAAAATATATTTCTCTTGCGCATACTTGACTCATCTTTATTTTCTCTCATTAAATTCATAATTTGTCATTTACTAGTATTTTAACTGCTTTTACATGTAAAATTTGGTTAAAATTGCATTATTTTTGAGTATTTCAGGTTTCCCATTGGAATGCATTATACCACGGTATCACACACCACGGTTATCATACCGTCAAAATTTCATACCGTGACAACCCTATTTAGAAGTAAGTTTCTAAACCTCTTTGTGGGGGGGGTTATGAATGCAAGGATATCATTTTTCCCACCAACCCTGAAACAGGAGAGATGGCTGCAGTCACTATCTTTACCCTCCAAAAACAGCCACAGAAGGAACAGAGCACCCACAAATAGCAGGACATCATGTGACTTCTGGCTCGTATCATGAACACTGGCACCTGAGTGCAGTAGTAGGGGGATGCTATGATACTGGGGTGTGCCGTCCTTTGGATGACATGTTAAACCACAATCCCTTCTGCCCATCTCTAGTGCTGTCCTGGTGGAAGTCAAAAAACCCACACCACTTATCGTCAGAGATGGGGATTTTCCTCCCAAGTGTCCTGATGAACACAGGGATTTTCCCAAGTGTCCGAGCCAACATTCCTCTTTCCATAAAACCAGTTCAGGCAACTGTCCAAAGCTATGTTCAGCTGCTGATGTGCAAAATGGTTGCCACAACATGTTTAGTCAATTCACTATCAGTTTCTCGCTACCTGTAAAGTACGTTGGGGTACAATGCATATGAAAGCTCTATACACCGCATATGTAAATTCTTCTTCTTAAAATTGAAATATTTTTTCAAAACTAGCTGTGAAAGTCACCAGGAGCAGTCACATTCCAAACTTTGACTGACACTGTTTTACAAGTCAGTAATACCGCCTCGAGGTTTTGGAGACTTTAGGACCTCTCGAGCTTCGCTCTCGAGGTTCCATGTCCCCAAAACCTCTTGATGGTATTACTGCCTTGTAATACACACTTATCTATCTATTATTCTATTTATATATCTGTTTTTCCTACAATTGCCCCCTTCCCCAAAGTCATACCAAAGGCCTAACCCAAATCATTGGCAGTACTGGTAACTGCACACCCCAGAGAGACACCCCAATTCTGGGGGATTTCAATACAGACTAAACAAAGGGAACCAACATTTTTTTTTTTTTTTTTTTATTATGTTTAACCTTCCTTTATTAGTTTTAAAGGCAGTCTTACAAAACCACGTACACAGTAAAACATATATAGCATCAAGGTGCACATATTCATCCTTACAATAGGACACAGTGCAGCCCACACTGAAACATCAAGTAGAAAGAATCAAACATTTAAAAATATATACATCACCTGTATATCAACATATACATGAGCTACGTCACTACATTTTCAAAATAAGTCGAAGTCCCAAATAGTACAGCCATAAGGTCCCAAAGTGACAGATTAATTTTTTTTGCTCCTTCCCAGGCTCCCCCAGCCAGCCACTCCATTGGGCTGCTTAGGTTTACCTGCTGAGACCCTGTTGCCATTCACCGCCCCAATGCCACAGCCCCCAGGTAACCCAATGTAACCCTTTGTCAGGAGCCCCCCTCGGGCGCCCATAGACACAGATACACATCCTGGGAACAGCAGGGTTGGCCCAGAAGTCATGGATTAAAAAAAAAAAAAAAGATTATAGTTTTGAGTACCCATTTCTCCCCCACACAGAACTTGCATAAAATGCCCACCCGAGTGGTATCACAAACCAAACAACTCCTGATACCCAGTAAAATTCAGCATATTTGAAATATACAGAAGTTGGTTTCATATTCAAGAGTTTGAGTCCCAAATAATGACGTCCAAAACATATTACTTTTCTGAATCTCTGTCCAGATCACATCTGCTCTAACCAGAGCTAGCCACCAGGGGGTGAGGAGTGAAGAGACCAACATAGTAAGGCTTCATGGTTGACGCAATCTTAAAAGATAAGATCTACAGACGTAACAACATATAACAAAACGTTTATTTAAACGCAACAATACCCCAGATCATATGAAGTCTGAAACGGACATTCAGGATACTCCTCACTTGAGCACAGAGCCGAATCCACCCGACATCACCAACCTCCTCATGCTGCACTTGGGCCCTCCTCAACACCATTACCACCATCCCTACTCACAGTTCTTAGCTACAGAGAAGCAGGGCACTCTGGGTCCTCTTTAGGCTCCTCCTGCGCCCCCAAAATCATCTTTTTTTTTTAACCAAAATTTTCTGCTTTACAGGGATCATTAAAGAGGTAGTGCTTGCCACCACATACCATGCTGAATCTAACAGGATACTGCAAGACGTGCAAGACCACCACGGACCGGAGGGTAACTCAAAAGACACAGAAAGTCTTCCTCTAGCACTGGTAGCATAATTTAAGTCAGGAAAAAGAATGTTATGTCTTCAACACATTAGAACCCAGACATCTGGCCAAATTCAAAAACCTATCCCATTAATGCAGGCCAGAGAGAATAAGAAATGTCAGCATTTAGAATTAGTAAACTGGCCGGTCCGTCGGCGCAGCGGTTGGATTTTCGTCTGCAATGCCAGTGACCTGGGTTCGGGAACAGACTTGGGTCGCTGGAGGGCCGGGCTGGTGGGAGGGAGGGGTGCGAGCTGAGTCTGCTGGACCCGGGCGTGAGGCTGGGGTTCAGCAGGACATCCGACCCACAACACTTGGGAAGAGACAGATGTCGGCGTAAGCCTAGACGTCATGGCACGTCTCTGCTCGGAGGAAAAAAACATGAAAAACGGCGTCCTGGCCAGTCAGATGACTGCCTCCCCGGATCCTCACTCCCGGTCCTCCATCAGCCACCTCAGCAGCACCCAGGGTCGTTGGATATGGCCGAACAGGCTCATCCCCCAAGAAGGTAATGGACCCTCCCGACGAAGAGATATGTTGGGGATACCTGGGATGGCTGCGGGTGGGGTTGGGTGCACCGGGATGGGGCAATCCATGTGGAGGCCCGAAGGAAAGTCCAGTCAGGTGCGCGGGAGGCAATAAATACCATAATACAAAGAAAAAAAAAAAAAGAATTAGTAAACTATGAGCTGCTGACAGAGGCCACAAAGACAGATCTGAGCCAATGGGCTCACCTTCATCTGTCCTTTCTGTCCAGTATAGAGGTTATTCCCAAGAATGTCCTCCCCCAGGCTTTTATATTTCAGACACTCCCCGTAGTTCCATCCCCCTACTTATTTACATCTTGGAACAAAACGTTATCAAGATTTGCGTGATCCGGCCGGCACCCCATATTAGATGGTCCCTTCTTCAGTTGCCCGTTGCTAAGGGAGGCCTAAATGTCCCAAATTTAGGAAAGGGGAAAAGGAAAGGAGAAATTGTTTAACCAGGAAAGACACTAAGCCAGAGCTCGTTTCCAGGTGTGACCTGGGAGCACATGGAAGTTAAGTGACTTGCTCAGGGTCACACACTATGCAAATGGAAGCTGATGGGATTCAAACCTAGGTCTCCACGTTTGCAGCTCAGTACTCAACCACTACGCTATACTGCCTCTAAATTTAATGGGATACCATAGGGTCATGATAACGAAAACGGTGCTACTGTGGCTTAACCCCTCATGCACAGCTCTGTGGAAACATACTGAATTCATTCTTAATGACCTTTTTGATGGGGGGAAGGATTACATTACCTGGGTTGCACCTGGAAATGAACCTCGGCTCAGTGTGCCTTTCCCGGTCACCAATTTTAAACAAATAAATATTTGCCCCATTGACTGCCCTTCCAGATTTGAATGACTTCACATTTAGAACAACAGAAACATTGAGCTCCTGGTTTAAAGCACGGGCTCTGCCTTCCTTGGCTCCAATATTTTATTTTGTTAGACTGCTAGCAGCTGAATCAGATTTCCTACCAGCACATACTGACCATACTTTTCGTCGATGGCATCAATTGGGATTACTATATATTTATTAGTTTTTAGATACACAGGGGGTGGTGCCCTTTGCCCATCTGCAGTCCCTCTATCATTTGACAAATCATGAACATTTTCAATATTTGCAGGTCCGAACCCTTCTCCTCCATAAAGGCCCCCAGAGAAGTAGATTACCGGACCCAACCAAAACTAAATTTTAGACTCTCTTAAAGGCCTTTCCCACCCCCATTTGATAGGCCAAATATATTCTGGGCTGCAGGATTATCTAGCCGATACAACTCAATCCATACTTGATGTGCGGAACAAGGAATTATCCACCAATATCCCCTTTGACATTTGAATAATAATACACACTACCACCTATGAAGACTTCTCAAGCTCCTTATCGGCGTGAATTCACATGGAAATGTCATAGTAGGTACTTCAATACACCGTCCCTACCGATTAGGTATCTCCCAGAGGTATTCGGTAGCTGTTGGAGGGATTGTGGGGAGAGGTGGCTACCCACTCCCGTATGTTTTGGTTTTGCCCAGTCATTTCGGCTTTCTGGGAACAAGTTGAGGGACGACTTGCTGGGCTGGTGGCAGAAGAGGTGATACTGACTCTGGAACTAGTCCCAATATCTATTCCTCCCTGGACTTTACACTTGCAACCAAGAGCTATGATTTTTACTTATATATTGGCAGCAAAAAAGGAGCTTACATGATTGTGGCACCAGGCTGCTCCCCCGACGCTTGTCCACTGGCATAAAATTCTTATTGAAATCTATTATCTTGGACAGCTTATTGTCCATTGCAATGGTTCTGAAACACAGTTTGACTTACGTTGGAAGCCATGTTTATTATTATTTCATCAGAGGATGAGACATTTGTTCCATGGGGGGGGGGGAGAGACACCAAGGAGCGTATGGGAGGGGAAGAGGGCGGTGAATATGGGACCCTGCTCTTGCGTAACTATTAACTGTTAATTACTGATGTTTTCTTATTGCTGATCTTGTGCTCGGCCGATACAATCAATACAGTGGAGCACTTATTGTGGAAAGTTGTATTATTTACTCAGTTTTTGCTTAGCCCCACAGTCTGGGTGCCTGAAGACTCGTCTCCGTTATAGATGGTAGAAATGTTTCATATCTAAAGTCACTTAATGTAACTATTTAGTCTGACAGTACACAGTGATAAATGGCTATGTGATTGTACTCTCTGAATCTTTATGGAATTATAAAAAAAATAAGAAATGTCAGTGGCCCAGCTGTCTCTCCTCTTTTCTCCAAATGATCATGTAAGCTATGTGGTCAGATGACTAGGTCCAAGACTCAAATATGTGAAGTCCTCGTTTGATTCTCAAGGGTTTCTGAATGAAATTTTTTTCTTTGTTAGACTAGATGTTACTGTGGCAGCCTGCAATGCAGACCACACCACGTCCTTCGCTTCTGAGAGGGCTGTTGCAGATGAACTCTCATAAACCGAGTCTCAAGTTAAATTCTTCTACTTTGTTATCCAGTGCTACTACAAGGAGATCCAGCACTTTGAGCACATCTAGAGTGTGAGTCGTATCATCTACTGCAACTGCCTTCCCTGCTCCACAAGACCCAGCCACCTGTTGACCTTCTCTAGATGTTTTCTTCGGCGGCCCCGTCCCAAACTGTTCTGAAATCGCTCCGAATAATCTCCATAACTTTACTGACCAGCACTGATAATCTCAACCCAAAATAAAATCAGTAAGAAAGGGTTTTAATGTTTTTAAAAGTTCCACAAGGAAGAGCTGCCAAGAACCACATCTTCCCTCCGTGGCTGCAAGCTCCACCCCCTCCTTTCCCCGGACCAACATACTTGTAATGAAATCCTGAAAAGTCTAAACCTCAGCCAATTCACAGGACACCTCAACTCGTCAAAACCAAGAGTGATAAACATACTATTTTGGACTGGGTGTAAAGTAACCAAGCTGACAGGATTAAGGGAGCTGGAACACATGCTGATTCTATCAGTGACCTCCACATACTGCATCTGGTCCTGCAAACTTCAGCTACACCCCCTTCCCGCCCCATAAAAATAGGATACTCACATACAACTACTGTTCTGGGAGTGGTACACAATCTACATCCACACTCTGGCAGATCCACTGAAACAGGCATTCCATCAGAGTTCTTTAAGCAAAGCTTCTCCCACCACCTAGGTGGTGTATCCCCAGACTCTGCCCCGTGATGTTAGATCTTTGCACACTGGAAGCAGGGATCTGTGTACCACTTGCCAAGGGAAGCCAGGTAGGATGTGTGGATGTGAACTGTAGGGATCCATGTACCACTTACCAGGGGACGCTGGGTGGGATGTGAACTGTACATCACTCTTAAAAACTACCGCTACAGGTGAGTAACCTATCTTTCTAGGGGCATGGATACAGTTCACTGCCCACACTTTGCAAACCCCTACCTGTTCTCCGGAAGAAGAAGGCAAGGCACACACCCCTATTTGGTGAACAGAGACTGGAGAAATTAGGTCCCAAAAGCAGCATTCTGATGAGACTCTAGGTCGATGCTGTAGTGGGAAAAGAAAGTCTGTGCTGACCTTCAGGCAGCAGCCCTGCAGACTTCCTGGATAGGGATGTCCCTGGAGGTAGCCACCGAGGCACCAGTAATTATTTATTGAAATGTTTCACCAGGAAGGCACACTGAACAACAGGTTGCTCATCTCCCAGTGCGACCTGGGGGGTACAATAAGGATGATACATTTTACATTCAATTTACAAAGATCAACATAGCATACAATTAATTGAGACAGTTGTTACAGTGTTGCATATATATGTAATTTGTGAGAACAATTAATAAGTGCAATGGTAATATGTGAACAAGTGCTATCGTGAAATAAGGGGAGAAACAGAGAGGACGATATGACCGATAGTGCAAAGTCGTGTCCCGGAGTGACCCCTTCAGGGTGTGGGGAACCCTACAAGGGGACAGGGGACTGGAGTAGGGATTAGAGAGGGAGAGAGAAGGAGTAAGTGTAATTAACACCTAGGAGGGGAAATAAGGCCTGACCCAAAAAGAGAATCCTTCAGGATGCGATGAACCCTGCAAGAGAGCAGGGAAGTTCAGGCTATTGTAAACCATCCTGCGGTTAGGCGTTTATAGTTATAGAGGGATAGTGAGAGGGAGGGAATGAGAAATAACACCTGGGAAGGGATGAGGCCTGATCCAAGGAACTCTTCAGAATGCTGGGGACCCTACAAGGGGACCTGGAAGGCCAAGGTTAGGTAGATGGGGGGAAGAAAATGTGGCAAGCCTAGACACTATAGGACCCCTTCAGGATGCCGAGAACCCTAAAAGGGGAGTGTGAATGCTAGGGAAAAAGGGGGAGAGAGTAGGGGAAGGGAGAAAGGTATGACAACTATCACCTAGGAGGGGCTAGGGTCAGTAGAGTCGATAGAGGCACTGGGTGAATTCCAGAGAGGGACAAACTGTAAGGAGCAAGATGAAGGAAATTAAGGTGGGTCATAATAGGAACAGTTAAATGCAAGATAGTTGGAGAGGGCAGTGTAGATGGAATAGAGGAAGGAGCAGTGTCGGACTTGAGGAGGTAGAGAGTTCCATATTTTAGGGAAACTGTGGGAGTACCCAGACTGGCCGGAGAGGTTGGAACGGTAGGGGACAGCTAGCGTGCGAGTGTCAGTAGATCTGAGGGAGTGGGAAGGAGAAGGGGTGTTATAAATGAGAGGGAGAGGTAGGAAGGGAGTTCACCCAGCCAGTGTTTAGCGGTGAATTTAGCGCTGTGTGAGAGGTGTCTATTTGTAAAGGAGGTATGTCTGTGCTATCATCAGAATGTCTGAGGAATAAACCTTAAGTCCTACAGGAGGCTCTCTACCAGCCAGCCTATAACAGAGGTCGATGCTGGAGGTGATCCACCTGCAAATCATCCACTCTTCTGCCAGTCTGGCAGGCGCAGCTTCAGCATATGTTACACAGAGCCGACAAGCCTTACTCCGAACTCCAGCCATGTGCTCCTTGTAATAAGAGACCACCCTCCACAAGTTGGATTAGTAAAGTATACCGGTAAGTTAAATCATCTGGTTATGGTGAAATTCCGATATGACCATTGGGAGGAATACCAGGTACAGGTGAAGGATGAGTTTGTGCTTGGAGCACAATTATTTTGAATTGAACTTTAATTTTTATTTACAGAAGTGTGGCACTGCAATGGAAGCTGCTATGGCTCCCACATATGCAAATGTATTTCTGGGCTACTGAGAAGAACAAATGGTCTTTAATAATGAGTCCAATCTCTTCATAAACCACATTTGTAAATGAAGTAGGTTTACTGATGATGTGCTGTGTGTATGCAGGGTAATAATCCGAAAAAATTGGTTAGCAGTTTTACGTGTGAAAGTGCTAATCAGCTATAAAAATGCATAGCACTTGGCACCGAATGGTTAGCAAAATTTTAAAAAAATATATATAAAATGTTATTAATTATTAATTTTATCTACTGTGCCACAGACTCCCTTGGGAAAAATGATTAGCATTCTACTGTTAAGCAGTTTTGGAAATGGTTAGCATTACCCCGTTTTGCGTAGCATTTTGCTATGCTATCCCAACTATTTAAAACCCTGGTATGTATGGTCTGGGACAGAACTGGAGGCCAAAAATTTCCTGGAGTGGCTAAACAGAATGATAGGAATTTGCATTGTACATATAAATGTAGTTCAGAATCTACTGCATTTTTAGACATCACATTAATAGAAGAAGTAAATAACATCAATATGAAAAAACGCCTTCAGGAAATCAACAGCAACTAATAGCCAGCTCCAGCAAACAAAAGTTCACACCCCAGATCTTTGAAAGAGTCTATCCATACAGCCCATTTCTAAGATTAAGAAGAAACTGTAGTGAACTGGAATCTTTTAAAGAACAAGCTGAGGATCTTAAAATCATGTTTCATTTAGAGGAGGTTATAATAGTGTTTTCCTGGATCAGGCCCTACATAAAACTAAGCAAAATAATTACAATGAGTTGTTGAAACCAAAGGATAGAATTCAGGAGGAACAAAACAGTGTTAACTTTGTAAGAAAATATAACCACCTAGCAGGACAGTTAAGGAACATGGTGACCAGGTTCTGGTCCATCCTATTATGTGATCCCCTATTAGCACTACATATGGTGGGGGGAAACAGGTTACTCACCTGTAACAGTAGTACTAGGAGTAGTATATGTTGTTCATCCACACCGACTGGCATGTCCTTTCCCTTTAAAATCAGTTGGAAAGTCTTCAAGCTGGCTCCTCCCAACCATCCAGGTGGTATAACCCTCGGCTCTACCCCATGATGCCAGATCTTGCCCGCTGGAAGCTAGGTTGTGCGTCAAAGCCAGGGAGGTCAGGTGGGTCCGTGTGGATGAACACCATACATCACTCCTAGAACTACTGTTACAGTTGAGTAACCTGTTTTTCTAGGATCATGGAAATGTTATTTTATCCACACTGATTGGCAGACTCCAAGCAGTTCTCCGGGAGGAGGAGGGCAAGGCGCACACCCCCTACTTCAGAAACAAAGACTGGAGGACTGAGGCTCCAAAACCAGCATCCCAGCCTGACTCAAGGTCAATATGGTAATGGGTAATGAAGGTGTTTGCTGACTTCCAGGTACCATTCCTGCACATATCCTGGATAGGGACGTCCCTAGAAGCAGCCACCAACGCAGTGGTATGGCGGGTGGAATAAGCCCTTAGCCCATCGGAAGGCTCCCTACCCGCCAACCTATAGGAGAGATCAATGAAAGATGTAATCCATCTGCCAACTGTCCGCTTCGCTGCAGGTCTGTCAGGTGTGATTTCAGTGTAGGTGACAAACAGCTGGCGAACCTCTCCCCGAACTTCAGACATCCACTCCTCATAATAAGAGAGTGCTCGTCTCAGGTCCAGAGTGTGGTGCTTGTACTCGGCCTCCGAGGTGTAGTTCGGGTAGAACACAGGCAGAGTTAAGACCTGGTTAAGGTGAAACTCTGAGACCACCTTTGGAAGAAACTTCGGGTTGAGGCATAAGACAACCTCGTCCCTGTGGAAGACCAAATAAGGAGACACCACCGAGAGCACTTGGAGCTCCCCAGTCCTTCTGGCTGACATGCTAGTCACCAGGAAAGCGGTCTTCCATGACAGGTGACATCTCACACCTGTGCATTGGTTCAAATTGCTTGCCCATGAGTTTAGCCAATACCAGCAGTAGATCCCACAGAGGTGGAGGTTCATGCACTGGAGGGGATATGTGATAGAGGCCCTTGAAAAAGCTCCAGACCACTGTCTCCTGTGCCAGTGTCCGGTGACCGGCCCGTGCCTGGTAAGCGGAGATGGCTACCAGGTGCTCCTTAAGGGTAGTCGTCCGGAGAACTCCTTTGAAGAGGGACCAAAGGTAGTCGAGGATACTGGCCACAGGACAGGAACTAGTGTCTAGGCCCATGCCCTGACACTAAATGGAAAACCTTTTCCATTTGAAGCCACAGCACCTCCTGGTCAACTCCTTCCTAGATGCCTCAATGACGCTGAGGACATCGTTGGAAAGACCCAAAGCCTGGAACTCTAGACGCTCTGGTACCAGGCTGTCAGGTGTAGGGACTGAAGGTCTGGATGGAATACATTCCCCCGGATTGACAGATATCAGGTCCGGGCATGCTGGAAGACGCCTCGGGAGCTTGTTGCTGAGGCCGAGGAGATCTGGATACCAGAACTGGCGTGCCCAAGCTGGGGCTACCAGGATCACCTTTGCCTTATCCCTCCTCGCCTTGAGAAGCACCCTGTGGATCAAGGGAAATGAAGAGAAGGTTTAGAAGAGGCCTTGGGTCCAGGGCTTCATTAAGGCATCCCCTAACAGTGACCTAGACTAGGGCACAAAAACAGACAGTCTCAGTTTGGCATTCTCTCAAGAGACAAAACAGATCCAGAGGTGTGCCCCACAGGGAGAACAGGTGATTGACCACCTACTGATTCAGTGACCACTTGTGCAACATCGCTCTTACCAGGCTGAGAGAATCTGCCAGGTGACTGAACTCCTGCGACACGGCTCATCAGAAGATCTGCACACAGGCGTGTGCATGAGGGTCCAGGTGTAGAGGGCCTCCCAACACGGGAAGGGAGTGTGTTCCGCCCTGCCTGTTCAGGTAGAACATGGTCATGGTGCTGTCCATCAGGACTCACACGACCTGACCCCTTACTAGAGGAGAAAGTTCCATCACAGCAAGCCACATAGCATGGAGGTCCAGCAGGTTTATGCGGGGATGGGACTCCTGGGATGACTAGAACCCATGGGTTCTGCAGTATCCCAAGTGTGCTTCTCACACTACAGACGTATCCATCGTAAGTGCAATGGTAGACTCTGGACTGATAAATGGGATTCCTTTCTCCAAATCTTCTCGAACTAGCCACCACTGGATGGCATCCCACACTGGCTGGGTCTCTAGGACCAGGTTAAGTGGCATAGATGGAGGGACTACTGATGGCCCAACTCACACCTGTAGGTGGCACACCTGCCAGCGGGTCCACCAGATCATGCAGGTGAAGAACAACAAGTACCCCAATAGTCGTAGGAAATCCTGGGCAGGGCACGATAGCCAAACTTGAAATGATCAGGCAAAGGAGGGATCCAGTGCCCAGTCCACAGGGAGGGGGGGCATCAGCCCATAGGTAGTCTAGTTCTGCCCCCAATGAACCTGAAAACTTGCTAGGGGACCAGTTTGGACTTGTCCGGGTTGACCAACAGGCCCAAATCTAAGCAAGTCTGGAGAGCCAGATCTCTTGACATCCCGATGGTATCTTTGGGTGGCCTGGCCAACAGCCAGTCATCCAGGTAGGGATACACCCTGGCATCTTTGCACCACAGGAATGTTGCCTCCACTGCTATGCACTTGGTAAAGACCCAGAGCACAGATGAGAGACCGGAAGGGCAAGACCTGAAACTGGTACAGTACCCCTTTCGCAAGAAACTGGAAGTATGGACAATGGAATGGACAGATTGTGATGTGAAAGAACACATCCTGGAAGTCCAGGAAGCAAAATCATATGCCCTGCTCCAGAGACAGAATGATTTGATTCAGGGTGATCTAGAACTTGCGTTTCTGCATGAACTGGTTTAGATCCAGTATGGGGTGCCAGCCCCCTCAATTCCATTTTAAAACTAAGAATTCCCTGGACACATAACTCTGACAGGCCAGGGTGTCCGGAACACAGGCAATGCTTCCTTTCATGAGAAGCTGAGCAATATCTTCCCACAGGGTGGACGTGTCCTGTGTCACCCTGGACTCCAGAGGAGTGTGAAGTCGGTAAGGCAGGACAGCCTCGAAGTCCAGAGGCAGCCCTCTGCCTACCACCTTGTCCACTGTGAAAGCAGACCAACATGGCAAGAAGTGGTGTAATCGACCCAGATGGGAAGTGCAGACAAGGACAGGACAGGTGGAGGGATGACACCCCTAACCCATCACTGTGCAATATTTGCAAGTGCACCAGCCACTCTGCCAGAAGAACTCCATTACCCCTGCCTCACGTGACTTGAGGACCTAGCCACCGAACTTGGGTTTTGGGCACCAGGCCTGGTATTATCCTTGATGGGGCCACTGCCAAGGAAGCAACAGCTGAAAAGGATGCTACTTTATTTTGTTTAGTTTTTGTTGACCGGGAAAGGAGGACTAGACAAATTCTGCCTGCTTTCGGCCTCATCGGGGATGTCAAATGACGTTGAAACAGAACACTGGGGAGATTCCCCAACTCTTTTCAAGAAGTGCCATGAAGTACTGAACAGCCTTTTTCTAGGCTTCTGTTTCTGGTCCTTCTGGGGCAACACCACAGAGTCAAGGGTGGCGTTGGACTCCTCTATAACTGTGAGATGTCTTTCCTCCCCAACGCAAAACAGGACAGTGCCTTAGAAAGGAACATCAGCCAGCTTGTGCTGGGTGTCTGCCGTAAAGGTGAACACACACATCCAGGCCCTGCGATACATGGAGACTGCCACTTCCATGGGCAAAGGAACTGCCCACGTCCAAGGTCATCTAATGCTCGTGCTTAGCCAGCGACTGACCTTGGTCCTGGACCAACTTCACCGGCACTGCTGGCCAGCAGGAAGGTAACGGACAATCTCATCAAGGACTCCCAACAGGGAGCATCAGAAGTTGGCCATCATCATGTAGTAACTCACCTAAAGAAGGCCCACGAACGCCACAGCATACACTTTTTTGGCGGCATGGTCAATTGTTTTGGACTCTTTGTCCCGAAGCTTGTCCACATCCCCATGGCCCCTGGATTTAGGGAAGGTGGGTGGTCCAAGAACCCTGAAAGGGAGCCAGTAGGGATGGCATACTTACAGACCATTAGAGTGAAGGGTGTCATAACCCCACTCAGCAGGTCAGGCCCTCTGCTCCCACAGTGTCAACCTCCGAGCGCAGTATTGTGAACAGGGTAAAAGAACAGGGTAACCCTTCTGTCTGTTTTGTGGGTCCGAATCACCTTTGGTCTCAAGTTCTAGAGGGATTCAAACTGTGAACCTCTTGCTAGCGTACTCAAATGTACTGACTCAGATAATTCTGCTCTTCAGGGAAATGCCAGATATCTTTGACCAAGGGCACCTAACCTGGTATACAAAATGAACCCTTAAAAACTCTATGAAAGACCCTAGATAAATTCTTACCTTTTCCCAGTTTGGTATACCATTAAGCTTATGAGCAGTGTCAACTTTAATGATCTGTACCTCACAGGCAAAATAATTTCCAAGACACAGGCAGTCTCTTTAAAATAAGAGGTTTACTTAGAAAATGGATAAACATAGGTAAAATGTAAACACATAACAATATATCACAACGCATACAATCACGTAAAAGAAAACAAGTAAAAGTACAAATTCCTACCAACATACAGTCAGACTTTATCTAATGTATGTCACAAACTCGCTCAGCCAGTCAGCCCTCTACTCCCACAGTGCCAACCTCTGAGCGTATGATTTGTGAACAGAACAAGGTAGCCCTTTTGTCTGTTTTGTGGGTTCAAGTCACCTCAGTCTCAAGTTCTGGAGGGATTCAAACTGATAACCTCTTGTTAGCGTACCCAATTATCAGGCTCAGAAAATTCTGTCTTCGGGAGGCCAGATATCTTTGCCTATGGGCACCCAACCAGGTCTTTCAAATGAACTCTTAGAACTCTATGTAAGACTTTTGAGAACTCTATCCGTTTCCCAGTTTGGTATATCAATAAGCCCATACACAGTGTTAACTGTAACCTTTAAAAGCTCCACTTAAACAAAAAGAAATGTCAAGGCACTCCAGGCAGTTTCCGGTGCAAAATACATCTTTACTTTAAAATATCAAAACAGAACAATAAATACAGAACAAATATCCCAAACACATACATACAATCTTAAAAACAAAAGTATTTTAAAGTACAAACTAAGCTCTCTTATCCACATAATACTTTATCTCCTACAGTGCTGATGTTGTCCTTCTTCTCTCAGTCAGAAATAAAATCAAATGAGTCTAAGGCTTGCTCAGTTGGAAAAGAAGAAGTCCTGAGCCGGCCTCCTCTCTGAGGTCATTAGACTCTGCCTTGGAGTATTAGAAGTTATATTTTACAGCACAGGATGTCCCAACAAGATTAAAAAAAAAAAAAAAGAAGTGACATACTCAATTTCCTCTCCTCAGGTTAACTGGTCAGAACTGGTTTTTGTTCTGACACACACACACACACACACACACACACACACACACACACACACACAGAGTTTCTGTGATGTCCTTCCAAAGCATCCTGGGAATGTGTATTGGACCTTCCAAATTCGTCTGGATCATTGTTATCTACACATCAAAGGTCTTTCTGATGTAATTCAAGAGCTCCCTGAGACACCCCTCCCAACACAGGTTCTCCCTGGCAACTATGGCTAGTCAAAGGATCTCATTGAGGGCATTATAAAGTGGATACTTTGGTTCCCGCCTTCAAAGAAAATTTAACAAAGAAATTGCATTTTAAATAGCTGTAGATTTAGTTATGTCCTGTTCTTTGAACTTATTCTCGGTTTTTTTTTTTTGATGCGTCAGTTCAGCAAGATTGTGGGTCTTCTGACTGCCCTTCCCTTACATAACAGTATATGTAATATAAAAAAAATTTGATACATGGATCAGAATCAGTGGTCCAAGTGTGACAATGTATACCTTCTTACAGTGCTTAAGTTAGGAGTTGTTGTTTCTTCAGAGTCCAACAGGAATGTGTCAGTAAGTGGAAATACAGAATACACAGTTTAAACAATGTCTCCCCACCCCTTCTATGACGCCATCTAGCTCCTCCTTTTAGACTATTAAAAGTTATACAACCAGGATGTCTTATCACTCAGGAGATACATTAAATAGAGCGACATCAGTAAAAACTCATTTCTCAATATGACTCTTTGGTCTTGAGCCTTTCCTTTGATCTAGTGTGGTTTTCCTGCTTCCCAAGACATCACAGGAATTTTACAACTCTGCAGTTTTTCTCACTTAGGTGTCATACAGCTTCTTTTAGCACCAGTTGAAATGAACGGTTCTTTTCCTCTGAAGACGTCATAAAATTGATATTTTAGTTCCTGGCTTCAAAGGCCAGCTCCAGTGACATGTTGTCTACTGGCTCAAGATAGTCTGAACCACACAGAGGTGAACATTCTCTGCCAAGAAATGCAGATATGAGTTCAACAGGTCCACGAGGCACCCCAACATTTTACTTGGTGGGCAACCCAAAGGGTCCAGACGGAACTTTGCACACCAGATGGTGAAGAGTAGCCACTTAGCCGCGCAAGTCCTCCTGGTGGAAGGTCTATGCATAGCTAAGATTTCTACAACTGTCTGGAAACCTAAAACTTGCCCACTTTCATCTCCTCAGGACCCCAGCACGGAGATGAAGGAAGCGCAGGAAGGAAGGACCAAAGTCCCTGTGTCAGAGGGTCCGTTCATAGAGGGAGTCACCTCAGGGGAACTTCTGACTGTTGATCTACGCAAATTATATCTGCAGAGTTCAGTCTGGGATGATGAGAATCATCCTGCCCCCGGTTGCCTATAACTTGAGCAGCACTCTCTGAACGAATGGAAGAGGAGGAAAGCAAAAAGGAGCGTCTTGTCTACTGCAGTGAATACATACTGACAGAAAACACGGGGTCTAGATTTCTGAAGCAGAGTAGAGGCAGATTTGTGTTGAGAGGGGACGCAAAAAGGACCAGGTCCGGACTGCGCCACTCGTCGAACTGCGACTACACAATGACTGAACTGATGCAACATGATCAAGGCACCACTCTCACCTCCCCATGGCCTTCCTACACGAGGGTAGGAGAGTGCTCCACCCTGCTTGTTGATGAAAACATCACAATTCGTGGCAGAGGGCCTCTTTTAGGACTCGGAAAGCATAAGAGACAGCTCTCATCTCTAAGAAATCTAAGAGAAGATGATGTTCCTCCTCCCAGCTCCACACTCCACAGGTCTTGACAGTGAGCTCTCCAACCGATCAAGAGTCCAACCATGGTGATGGTGATCTGGGATTCAGAGGGTAAGGGTAGACCTAGCAGAAGCCAGGCCAACTGCATCTACCATGTAAGTAATTTTGTCTGAGGTTCTGTCATTTATGTGGAGAATTGTGAATCTGTGGTTGGAGACCACTATTTGTCGCTGACGAAGGCATAAGTCCCAGCATCCGCTACATCGAAAAGGGCCCAGACAGAGTCGCTTTCTGTGAAGTAGCGAGACATCTGAAGAGGTTGTTTCTTCCATTCTCCGGAAGGCAGAACCCTCGCCCTAGAGGTATCCAAGAAGGCTCCTATGAAGAGGAGCTGCTGGGAAAGTGAATCTCACGCCTTCCCTCAATCAGAAAACCCCTCCTGGAAGAGAGCAACTGAGAAGCTGTGGCAACTGCTTCCTGAGACTCAGCCCAGATGGGCTGGCTCGGAGCCAAACATCCAGGAATTAAAGGCTTGAATACCAAAACTGTAGTTAACTCCTCCCTGAACAGGTACTTGTTTAACCTTTCAAGGTCAAGAAATGGGTGTATGCCACCTGTTATCTTGAAACCAAGCAAAGGAAGTAGGAATCTGTGTTCCAACTTGCCGTAGAACAACAACTGCTCTGAGGCCCCGTCTCTCAGAGGAAAGAGGGTCTGACAGAGAGGCAAACAGACAGGGATGCTGCCTGGGTCTGGGTAAAATCTCTGCTAAATTGAGAAAGTATCCCTCTCTGACAATCCTGATGACCCATATGTCTGCTGGATTGGTCTTCCACTAGTTATAAAACCAAATCCGGTGCCCCCAACACCGCCAAGAGAGGCGTCCACCTCAGACAGCTGGGGTGGGACCTGGGCCTGATCCAAGAGGATGGTATCGGGTGCTGTTGAGGAGTTGGTACCTGACAAAGGCTTCCGGGCCTCTACCTTGAAAGGACTGCCTGTTACGAGAATGATGACGGTGCCATCCCTCTGAGGGGCAACAGGAGTCCGAGTGCCCTCCACAGCTCAACCTGCGGACCAAACCAATAAGCACCGCCAAGGAGATGTTAATCAGCTGTTGCCAACAGCAGCCACCCTAAGGGCAGTGTCATAGGGGTCAATAAACGCTTTAGCTGATTATTGAGCTATATGCCCCCCCTAACAATGGAACGATAGATTCCAGGAGGCTCTTGACCACTGAATTTAGTATGTTCCACGGGGTGTACTCTTGCTGAGGAACGCAGGAACTCCAGAAGTAGAAGTCTGCTTTGGTCCACAGATGAAGTCTGAAATGTTATGGTGGACCCCATATCCCTGAGGAAAAACTGAAAAGAACATCTTCCATCACAGACTCTGCAGATACAAAAAGCTTGCATCCTAGCCCCTAAATTGAGCCATCTGCTACATCATAAACTAAGTAGGACAGGGAGAGACTCATCTAGATCCACTTCTACCATAGAAAAACCTCCAAAAGGCAGGTCCAGGCCAGAATCACAGGAGACACCGCCTCCTGGAATGGTGAAGAGTTCTGCACCATAGCCGGCACCACTCACAGCGCATAGCATAAAAAAATTATGGTCAAAACTGATATCCTGATAGGTATTTGACGGTGTGTACCTGCTCCACTAAGAGTCATGCCAGACTCCTCCCTCACCTACTCGGACCACACTGATTCTCAGAGTAAAAAAAATTAACAAAAAATTGGGTTCAGCATAAGGACTGAAGAAATCAATGACACCGGAAGTTCACCTCACCACTGCCGAAAGTATTATGCTGCCTACACTGGATCATGTCCCTCCCACTTGCATCCAATCCATTGTGAACGACAGCTCCCCGTCAACCACAATTTATAACCGCATATGTGGATTTATCTCACTGACCCCTTTCAGAACACACCACTATGACCTTCACAGTAAACCTGCCTGGCTCCCAACACAGGCACGCTAGGACTTCACCCTCTGCTGCCTGACCCAATAAGTCACTACGCACCCCTAACCTCTCTCCTTTGCCAAAGTTCCTAAGGCCATGTTCCTTGGATCACCTTTTGCTTACAGTACACTGGGTAAATTCTAACAAGGTCAAACTGGCTTTCTCCTCTGCTGGCCCATCCATCTGGAATGCCCTTCCAATAGGAATTGGACCTGCCTCCTCTCACCCCTTCTTTAAATCACAGCTTCTGGGGCACCTATTGAGTGCATCCCAGGGCAACTGTGCAGCTTATACGGTACTTGCTACTGTCTTGTTGGTTTATATGTGCGATGTTAGCACCACTTGTACTCACTATACTATATTAGCATCAGTACCGCACACTCACAAAACAAATAGTTTACCGGATAGAAACCTAGACAGTGACAGCAGAAAAAGACCAACGGCACATCTAGTCTACCCGGGGCTCCTTACGCATGTTTTTTTTATGTGCCACTTTATTGAAATTGTATACAAACTGTCTACTTAGTTTTTATCTATACTTTCAGTTACTCTTGAAACTGTATTTCCCAGCTAGTTACCGCATTTCTTCCATCTCCACCTTTTTCTTTTGAGTACCTAAGCCAAGGTCGTTTCTGAAAAAGGTCCCTTGAACCAGTGTAGTTACCCGGTCAACAAGTAAATAAATCAAACCAGTCACAAAAGGTGTGGGTTCTAGCCCCACATTAGATACGTTGGGGTAATTCCCTAACTGACAGTGTTGTACAGTACGACAGGGGTGCTGCATTGCCGAGGTGCCATTCTTCAGTAAGACAGTAAACTAAAGTCCCATCTGCTATCTTTGGTCACTGTCCAGGTGGGAGTTAAAGGTCCCATGACACTACTCAAATAAGAGTAGAGGAGTTTCCCCAGTATTATAAACCTACATTCCCTTGCCAATAAAAGGCAGGTCCATGTAACCCCCAGACACGAGTTGTCACAACCAGGGTGCCTTTCCTAGTCAACAACTACACATAAAAAAAAAAAAAAAAAAAAACATTTTATTATTGATATTATTTATTACAGTTTGCTGTTTTACACAGAGGATTGTGTATGAGCAATCATATACAACAAGGAGGTTTTCAAATCGTCACGTTTCCATGGTAACAGCAGACCTCAAGAATGAAGCTTGAGAAGTCTTATTAACACGGAAACATCAAGATTTTAAAACAGCCACGTTGTGCATCATTGCTCATACACAGTCTTTTATAGTGTACGGGCAACCATAAAATTAATGATTTCCCTCCTCTCCCCCTTTCACCTCTACCTCGCTCTCCCCCCCCCCTTCCCCACTACTCCATCCCCACTATCCCTTGCCAGCTCCTCATCCCCTTTCCTCTTTCAGACCCTCAACCCTTGCAGGGTTCGGTGCATCCTGAGTGGGAGTATTCTCTGGCTTCCTTTCCCTTCATCTTCCTCAACTTCTCTTAGCCTACACCCCTCCCACCCTACCCTTAGTTTCTTCTGCAGTCCTTTCCCTTGCAGGGGTTCTGATAGCACCACAGTCCCTTGCAGGGTTCTCTGCATCCTGAAGGGGTGAAGGCACTGGCTTCCTTCCCCCAACCCCCCAACCTACTCCTAATTCCTCCTTTACTGCACCATACTCTCCCAAGTAACACTGCCTGTAGTTCCATGTTATGCAGTCCCTAGTCTTCTCCATCATCTTTCTACTGCCGGCTCCCTCGTCCCCTTGCCGGGCTCTCAGCACCCTGGGGAGAAAAGGCCCTGGCTTCCACCTCCCTCCTCCCCATTCCCCCACCCCAGCTTTAATTACAGTCAGGTCTGACAGCTAGCACTTGGCTACTATCCCCAACCTACAGCACTTATAGTAGCAAGGCCTACATTCAGTCTCTCCCCACTGTACTAAAACTGGTCTATCACCTGGTATAAGTCAAATGCTATATCCAAAAATCATTTGTTGCCCTGCTCTCAAGCATGTATTTATCTTATGCTCACGAAACAAGCTGTTCACAATTCATGTTGCTTTCCTGGTGAATCTCTTTTGAATAAATGATGATTTTATCTTTACTTTTTTTTTTTTTTTTTTATTTTATTTTAGTGTCGCTCTCTTCTGGTGCCAGTTGTCATTGCCACCGCTGTTTCATGAAGAGCAGATGTGTATGTACTGCGCATGCGTGAACATGTTCAAAGCTGTTGTGCTACAGTAGCTACGTATCTTGTGCAGCACAACAAACTCGATGACATAGCTACTGCAGCACAACAACATTGTTCTAGGTATGGATTTCTACCTAGAACAAGGTTCTACCACCAAGCACTATATCTGTTTTATGGAATGCTGCGTAGCGACTGCAGCCTATTTATCTGAACTTAGTTATGTATTGTTATAATGATCTGTAATGTACCCCCCCAGCGGACCTGGAAATAAGCTTTTAACTGCTGTGTGTGCCTTTCATGGCCAAAACATTTAAAGGGACACTGTCAACCGCCTTAGGTCTCTAAGTGTCCCTAGTTAAAAAAAAAAAAAACACACCTACACAACAACATTTTATGATTGCCAACATTCCGTAAAGATTGCTGATGTAGCTGGCAGTTTGACTCGCATTCTTTTTTCTTTAAGAAAAGTGAAAAACAGACTGCACACCATACTGGTGACGGTGTTACCACACAAAAACAGGTTTGTTTACATTCCTTGTGCAGCTCCAACTGCAGCCTTCCTGGACTTGGGTAACGCTCACAACAGAGTCTACCCCTCATGATGCAGTGGGAGTTTAGGAGGCTGTTGCATCATGAGTGACTGCACCGTTTGGGATGTTTCTAATGTTCAGGAAGTATGCAGTGAACACAGATCCAGGATTGGAAACAAAACAAGGTTGTTTATAAACATACATTAGCATGCATTTCAGTTCTACTAAACAAGGAGACAGACAAAACAAACAGCAACATCAGAGAATGTTAGAGAACAGAAGCAATCATAAAATGCAGGTTTTCAACTAGAAATAATAGATGAAAATCAGATTGACAGTGTCCTTTTTACCAAATAAATAAAATCCTTATTTGAGAATGGGCACACCTCCAGTTTAATCAGCTGGAATACTCTCTACTTATCTCTCAAATGTCATTCTCCTGCAGGAATTGGTCTAGTCCTGCTTTGAAAGCCCGAACAGTGTTAGCTTTATCAACCTCACTGGGTAGGGTATTCCATACAATGACCACCCTCTGTGTCAACTCTCTCTTAATATTAAGCCTGGTCCATCCTTTTATGGTCTTATTTGCAGTATTATGTTATAAGCTGCGCTGCCCCAGGGCCCTCAAGAAAAACAAGAAGATGCACCTCATGAAGTAATCCCACAAGTAAACAAGGAAAAAAAAAACCAAAAAAACTTTAAATTACAGTTTCTTCTAGACGTCTGCCAGCCTGAATCTGCTCTGCAGTGTTGCTGAAAGAAATAAGCTATAATGCTGTACAGCTGGACAGGAGCCAAGAAGTGACCCACTGACCTCCTAGCAGGATGCCACCTTCAACATAAACAAGCACTGTACCAACAAAAATAGCTACACGGTTAGCTTGCTAATGAGTAGTACAGCTCCGACTGGCTGACAGTTCCTAATCTACAGCAGGGCCTGTTCCCACTAGTAGCTCAACAGCTGAAAACTGGCACATGCACTGTGGGGGCAGAAATAAAGCAGTTCCTACAAATAGCTGAAAATAGAAAAAAAAAAAAAACAACACACAGTAACTTTGTCCTGACAGTATTCCATCCATTCAGCTCAACTGGATTTTTTTTTTTTTTTTTAACCTTTAACCACTGCAAATCAAAAGCCAAATAAATAAATAAAATGAATAATACAGACTACAAGGAAAAAAAAAAGAAAAAAAATCATTTAAGAACATTCCTCCAATAGTGTTCCAACCACTCAGTCTGGGCTGGGGGAGGGTTTAGACACACAGCTGCCCAGTAACTTGCCCAACCTCACAGAGATGGAGGTGGTATTCACAGCTCTGTACTCTAATCACTAGGTCGATCTGTGTGGCTGTTGCTTGTGTCCATCACCCAACCGCATACACATCATCACCTACACAGATGCACTGATAAAACACTGCAGAATCTTATGGTAGATTTTATTCTTTAAAAGGTATTTATTTCATTTTGGTAACCGGGTAGGCCCACTGGGACCATAACAGTCCCTTTTTCAGGGGTGACCTGGAATTAATTACAGACAATGTAACTTCTACAAAAAGTACAACATACACACAGTAATTTTCACAATTACAAAGATCAGCAGCACATGACAATTGTTAATTTGTTCTATACATTTTTCGTTATAGAAATTCTTATTATAAACAGCTGATATGATGAGGACTATTTAGTGGGATAATCAGTAACAAATGCATTCTTAAGCTCCAGCAGGTGAGCCACGAGTCCCTTTATAAATCCCCCATGGGAGTTACAATCCTGGATGTTTTCTGAACTGCATTCCAGAAGGGCAGGATATAGGCAGAAAAAGACCTCTGCCCTTGGGAAGACCTAACTTTAGGCATGCTAAGAAGCTGGCAGTTGGAGGATCTGAGAGATCTACTCTAATGTTTGGCGGTTAACGTCTCAGCCAGGCTTGGGGGGGGGCATTTCCTGAATTTGTAGGCTAGGCATAGGGACGGGTAACTTAGTCGTCATCCTAACAACGGCCAGGATGGGGTTTGAAGTACCTGGCAATGAATGCGAACCGGCTTACCCCATGATAAGGTTCTGAGCTTTTGCATTTCTGCACCTTTAACCGTGTGTAGAATGGGGAGCCACAGAGCAGGGTAAGTTGCAGGGTGCCAGTTGCTACCTTTAGCCGGGAGTCCTGTGTGAGGTAGGGACTAAGGCGATATAGCAGCTCTAGCTTCTGATTCAGTGATTTTGTCAGCAGGTCAGTATGTACCTCGAAAGTACAATTATAATCTAGTGTAATAAATCCTAGAATTCACTACTTCAACCCTAGAGCCGTTTGAGAGAGTGCGAGTCAGATTTAGTGACCTATCGGGCCCAAAGCTTTTAGGGCCAAAACGTATGGCCTTTGTTTTTTGCCATTTAATACCAGTTTGTTGTTTTCTAACCAACCCTCGAGGCATGACAGGTCTTTCTTCAGTGACTCATTCAGAGTGACGATGTCCTTAGAGGTTCTGTACAGTACTGCGTCATCAGCATACAGGGCCAGATTTGCCTAGCCTCAAAATTTTGGCATGTCATTTATAAATAATGAAAATAATAAGAGGCCCCAGGATGGACCCCTGGGGGTTCCCCAGTATAGCAAAAGAAAAATACAACAGAAATGAATAAAATGTTATGAGCTGAAAATGGCAGCCCTTCTTCAGGTACAGTTCTACTACGCATGCTTGCTCATACCATGTTATGCAGTTGGCAGCATGGGGGTGGGGAGACTAGGTTACCAGGGACAGTGGGATCAAATAATACTTCATACAAAATGGGCACGGGAGGCTACTAGACTACCAGTGACTGTGGGAAAACTAATACTGTATATGGATAGGCATGGGGGGCAGGGTGAACCACTAGGCTGCCAGGGCTGTCAGTCTGCCACCTGGTGCTCATCCTGGATTGGGGGGCGGGGGGGGGTGATCGCACACCACTGTGTGCTCCATTACAGACATGGTTCTGGAATTGGCAAAAGGGCTGCCGTGGCAGCAGCCTAGTGGCACTTTTCCAAACCTGCTGAATATACCACTGCCCAACCCCCCAGCATGTAAGAAGGCTCCCTCATTTGCATAGGCACAGCAGTGTATGCAGCATGCTTTTTGCGCTATCCACTGAGCACCATGCACCAGGGCACTCTGAATACTGCCACCGTTCCATCTGAACAATCACAGCTGAGTCAGCCTGTCATTATTCATGTTAGCGCTGTGCTAACCTTCCGAATATCAGGGACAAAGTCTACGGCAAAGGTCTTAGATTTCTGGGAGGGACTATTTCAGAAGAATGGGGAGACCTTCCAAGAAAAATTGGGGGGGGGGCGGAAAGGGTTGAGGAAGTAGAGGAAATGTGGGAACTCATTAAGGGTAGTCTTTTGGAAGTGACTAAAACACCTGTCTAAAGCAGGTAGGTAAAAACCAAAAATACAAGAAGCCACTCTGGTTCTCCAAGGAAGTGAGAGTTCAAGCAAAGAAGACTGAAATCAAAAAGCATAACTTAAAAGCACCTTTACTGCTTTTTTTTTTTTATTAAATTCCCCACCAGAAACACTACAGAAGCCGTAGCTGCCTCAAAGACCACTGGTGCCAAATTAAAATTTTTATGTGGACAGAATTCAGGAGGGAAAGGATCATAATTTGACTCTGTGGAGCAGAGAACCCGGTTTCCACTTCTCAATTCGGAGACATGGCCCCATGCTGTAACATTTTGTGATGTAAACATACCAGGGTTCACTGGAATATCAACATATCAGGGTACACAATCTACAGGAGGGACTGGGAGGATAAAAGAAGAGGGAGGAGGAGGAATAACTCTACATAAGGGATCAAAGCAACGGAACTAAAGGGTAAACAGGGAGGAGAGGAGGCACTGTGGGTCACCTTGGAGACAGGTACAGGCACCACAATCCGCACAGGAGTTGTATACAGACCCCCATCTCAGTGGCGGAAATGGAGAATGAAATGACAGAAGACATCCTCAGAATGGCAGAAAAAGGGGAAATATTGTTGATAGGTCACCTGAATATGCCAGATGTTAACTGGAGCACATTCACTGCAGCCACATCTAAGGGTAGGGTCATTCTGGATGCCCTACGGGGGGCATGCCTCAGACAGCTAGTGTTGGAACCCACTTGGGAGGGAGCATTCTTGGACCTGGTACTCTCAAATGGGGACAGAGAGAAAAATCACAGATTTAGAAGTGGGTAGCCATCTGGGAATAAGCGACTACTACACAGTGTGGTTCATGATAAACAAAACCGTGGAGTCAAGCCATACAAAAGCGAGGGTACTGGACTTTAGAAGGGCTGACTTTGGCAAAATGGGGGAGGCCTAAGGAATGCACTAGCAAATGGGTAGGAAGGAGTGGTGGAAGAACAATGGGGAAAATCAAAACTGCCATCATAGAGGCAACAAGCCTTTGGGTGAAGTGAATAAAGAAAACAAAACTATGTAAAAAAACACTATGGTTCTCAAAAGAGGTGGCAAGGCAGGTTAGGGAGAAAAAGGTAGCATTCAGGAAATATAAGATATCACTGAAGGAGCAGGACAGAGAACTGCATTGGTTAAAGCAGAGAGAATTGGGGACGGCAGTCAGAATAGCAAAGGCCCAAGCCAAGGAAAAGACAGCCAGCTCAGTTAGGAAGGGGGATAAAACCCTTTACAACATATATTAGGGAGCAACTAAAGACAAAGGGAGAGACAGTGAGGCTTAATAAAGAGGAGGGGAGGTGGGCAGAGAGAGACAGTGAAAAGGCAAAGTTACTGAACAAATACTTTTGCTCAGTAGTCACAAAAGAAGAAGATGGAGCGGTACCCAAACCAAAGAACAGAAGCACTCTGGGCAGTGAGGTCGATACCAGTCCATTCATAGAAGAAAGGGATCTGAAAGAACTACTAAAACTGACTGTGGACAAAGTAATGGGACCTGATGGGATTCACCCCAGAATTCTAAAAACAACTAAGGGGAGACCGAGTGACACCACTGACTACCCTTTTTAACAAATCATGGGAGGATGGTGTGGTACCCGAGGACTGGAGGAAGGCGGATGTGATCCCCCTTCACAAAAGTGGGAGCAAGGCAGAGGCAGGAAACTACAGACCTGTTAGTTTGACCTCAGTGGTAGGGAAAATGATGGAATCACTTCTGAAGGAAAGAACTATCTAGTACCTAGAGGCCAGCGGGACACAGGACCAAAGGAAGGTCATGTCAGAGGAATCTAAAAGATTTTTGACTGGGTGACCAAAGTAGTACACAGCAGGGAGGGGCCGTGGATATGGCCTACTTAAGCTTTTTTTTTTCCCTCCGAACTCTTTTTAATCGCCCCTTACCTCCGAACTCTCTCCAGCGACCTCCTGATCCCTAGTCTCTACCTCCTAACATGTCTTGGTGTTCCACAGGCTCCTCTCCAACTTCAGGCATCCCCTGGGTCTACCCTCTGGGGAAGGGCCGCCCCCACCCAGGGCGCTCTTTCTCTTACTGTTGAGTCATCAGGCCGGGAGGGGAGGAGGAGACAGCCTAAGCTCGGAGACCGTACGGAGTGTGGTCTGTGGAGGAGGCGCCGCCCATCGGGCGAGGAGGGCTTTTTCCCTTTATACGAGATCCCTGTGGAGCCCAGCTGTCATGGCAACGCAGCGTCAGAGTTCCACTCCCAAGCATATGCCACAACGCTGCTTTGGACTCCGCCGCCGCCAGAGGTCGCCTTCGAGCGGTCATATCCTCGCCCCACCCTGAAGAGAGAGCAGCCTTGGTGGAAGCTTGATCTTCCCTCCTCGCCGATCCCCGGCTCACTGGCTCGTTCCCAAACCCAGGTCACCGGCGTGGCATGAGGTGTGGTGTCCAGCGTCTCAACCCTCAGCATCACTGGGCCGGCTCCTACTTAGACTTCAGCAAGACATCTGACACAGTACCACACAAAAGATTAACAAACAAGTTAGCCAGCCTAGAAATGGGTCCCAGGGTGGTAGCCTGGGTAACAAATTGGCTGGACAACAGGACATAGAGGGTAATAGTAAACGGAGCACACTCTGAAGAAAGGGAAGTTACTAGTGGGGTACCGCAGGGTTCAGTACTGGGACCGGTACTCTTTAATGTCTATATAGGTGACATTGCTGAGGGCCTAGAAGGAAAACTATTCTTCTCTGCAGCTGACACAAAGATCTGCAACAAGGCTGACACACGGGGATAAGAGGACTTGGCAAAGTTGGAGCAATGGTCAAGAGTATGGCAGTTTAGTTTCATTGCAAAGAAATGCAAAGTAATGCACCTGGGAAACAAACAAAAGGTGCATTACTTTGCACTTCTTGCAAACAAAACAAAATCTAGGGGAAGAGTACACAATGGGGGTTACTAGCAGCAATAAAATGGAAAGGGACCTGGGGGTACCTTAAGGTAGGCAAACAACGTGAGAAGGTAGTAAGGAGGGCTGGGGGGATTCTGGGATGCATAGGGGAGAGGCATTACCAGTAGAAAGCATAAAGTTGAATCCCTCTGTACAGACAGTTGGTGAGACCCCATCTGGAGTACTGCATGCAGTTCTGGAGACCCCATCTCTGCAAGTACATAGGACAGGATGAAGGCAGTCCAGAGGAGGTCAACCAAAATGGTGCAGGGTCTGCACCAGAAGCCATACAAAAAGAGTTTAATATGTATACTATTGAGGAAAGGGGGGGGGCATGACAGAAACTTTCAAGTACCTCAGGGGAATCAGCAAAGTCCAAGAGGGTAGCATATTTCAGAAAAAGAGATGCGCAAGAACAAGGGGGCCCAATCTGAAGATAGATTGGGGACGGCTCAGAGGCAATGAAAGGAAGTATTTTTTCACAGAAAGGGTGGTGAATGCATGGAACAGTCTTCCGGAGGAGGTTGTGGGGTCAAAAACAGTGGGGGAATTCAAGAATGCAGGGGACCGACATAAGGTAATTATAGTGGGGTTAGGAGGAAGTAGGCTGCTGGTTAACTAGGATCTGCAGCTTATCCAATAGGTAGGGAAGTCGGCAGACTAGGTGGGCCAAGCGGTCCTTATCTGCCGTCAAAGTCTGTGTTTCTATGTAATACCATGGCAGCATGCTCCACAGACTTCTATAGGGACCTATCTTCAAGTCCTAGAGTGCCAATTCTAACAAATCAAAGCCACCGATCAACTAACAAGGGCCAGTAACCATCATCAGTAATTAAGGGACATGGTTATATAAAGTGATTGGGGAGACTATATTCAGGAAGGACATACTAAAGTACTTTACAGAGATGGTATCGGATAGACAAAACAGTTTTTCAAGGGACGTGGTAAATGTCAACACATTGATAGGTTTCAAGAGAGCATGAGACAGCTATACGGGGTTGATAAAAACTAAGTCTGTGAAGCAGGTAAACAGCGGTGTGTGTGTGTGTGTGTGTGTGTGTGTATATGTATGTATGTATGTATGTATGTATGTATGTATGTATGTATGTATGTATGAAAACACCAAAAGGCATTCAGTTTAGACACGACCAAGAGTTGGTTGGAAAATGGGCTGACAAGATGGACTGCAAGTCTTTTTCTGACATCTTTCTGTGTCTCTTAGATACAAAAGTCTGAGGACAGCAGTAGGCTGTTCTGTCTACCCATGCTTTGGGAAAGCAGCATTGGTGTACTTCCTTAAGTGCTTTGTAGGTGAGCATCCAATCCAGTTTTGAAAGCGTTAAAGCTACAGTCATTAACCAGATCTGCAGGGAGGTCTGATAAAGTACAGTTACGCAAGAACTTACCGTCAAGTAGATCTTTGAGAGAGGCTCTTGCAGTAGGTATTCACAAATAGGACTAAGCCGCCAGGCATCAGGACCCCACAGAAAAATATCTAGCTAGCAGGGACCACCCCCATGTCAGGTGACCGGCATTAGCCGACGTCAGTATAAAGGGGTGGTCCCCCACACCCACCCTCCAGTTCTGTCCCACCAAGAGCCAAAGGTTCGACAGGATACAAGAGGATATGCCCCTGAGATGAAAGGAAGAAACTGAGGGGGATGGAGGAAGGAGACAGGATTTACCTAAGAGCCCTCTCTCGAAGAACTACTGTTATGGTAAGTTCTTACATAACGTACTATCTCACTTCGAGAGGGCTCTTGCAGTAGGTATTCACAAATAGAACTAAGTCCCAAGCAGTCTGGAACAATGAGAAAAACCGGAGGAGGAAACATCATCCACAAATGACTGAGAATCTAATCAAAGATCATGAAAAGAGTCCCTGTAAAACAGCCAACATGAAGCCTGCTCTGCTGTGAGAGGCAATGTCCAAACTGTAATGTTTCGTAAAAGTATGGATGGAAGTCCAAGTTGTGGCTGCACAGATTTCTGCCTCTGCCACATTCCTGAAACAAGCAGCAGAGGCAGCGACCCCTCTGGTGTAGTGAACTCTGACTTGACCCGGTATGGTTTTGTGATACCTGTCATAACAGAAAGTGATACAATTCGCTAACCACTTGGAGAGGCACGGTTTAGAAACAGAATTGCCTTCTCTTTTGTGAGTGAAGGAAACAAAAAGCTGATCCGTTTTTCTGAGATCCTTAGTCCTGTTAGTGTAGTATCTCAAAATTCTGTGTACGTCCAATGTATGCAGAAGGTAGTCTCCATGATTGGAGTGCTCCGTGAAAAAGGCCGGGAGCTCGATGGACTGATTCAGAGTACATTCAGCCACCACTTTCGGAATAAACTTTGGACTGGTACGCATGGCCACCCTTTACTTGTGAAAAATCGGGTATGGAATTTTACACATTAAAGCTTGTAGCTCGGAAATCCTCCGAGCAGAGATAATGGTCACCAGAAAAAGTGTCTTCCAAGAAAGAAACTTCAACTCTGCCTCAGCTGCCGGTTCAAAAGGAGGCAGTGTGATCTTTTCCAGGACAAAGTTTAAGACCCAAGGGGGAGCAGGATTGCGAATTGGGGGTCTTAAATTGAGGACGTCTCTCAAGAAAGTCTTGGAGACTTCTAGTTGTGCAAAAGTTCTGTCTCCGAAGGGGATGTGGTAGGCCAAGATGGCTGCCATATGGACCTTCACAGAAGAGTAGCTGAGGCCCGGGTCATACAGATGCCTCAGGTAATCGAAGACTATTAGCTGGGCAGAAGAACAGTTCCAGATCCTTGAAGCCAGCCCAAATAGTGAAGCGCTTCCACTTCATGGCACAGTTGGACCTGGTGGAAGGCTTTCTGGCCTCCACCAGAATATCTGCTACCAAGGGGGAAAGACTACAGTGTGCCTTGGCTGTGTCTGAAGGAGCCACGCATGAAGGTGAAGGGACTTGAGGCCTGGATGGACCAGGGTCCCCTGATCCTAAGTCAGTAAGTGCTGCGACAGAGGTAGTGGAAGAAGAGGTTCCTCAGAAAACTGTTGCAGAAGAGAAGAGAGAACCAAACCTGCCTCGGCCAGAAGGGAGCGACGAGAATTATCCACGCCCCTTCCATCCGGAGTTTGTTGAGCACTCTCTGAATTAGAGGAATGGGAGGAGTGCTAAATGAATTTGGCTCTTCCACACAGAGACGAGCAAGGCCCCAACAAAAAAGTCTCACCCTGGAGCGAGCACGCAATAGGCAGGAAGCTTGGCATTGCTGAGGGATGCGAAGAGGTCCATTTGAGAAGTACCTCACTGCTGGAAGATGTCGTTTACTATGGCTTGGTTGAGTTCCCACTCGTGAGACCTGGCAGACAAGCGACTGAGGGCGTCTGCCAGAGTGTTCTCCACTCACCAGCATGTGGACAGCCATCAGCTGCAGGTTGTGCTGAGAAGCCCAATACCAGATTATCATCACTTCCCGGCAGAGGGGATAGGAACGAGTTCCTCCCTGTTTGTTGAGATACCCGACTACACACGTTGTCTGACTGTATGAGTAGATGACCGGGAAGAATGACAGGAAGGAGTGCTTGGAGGGCATAAAAGGACTGCCCTCAGTTCAAGGATGTTTATGTGAAGTTTCTGCTCAAACTGAGACCAGCTGCCCCAAGTCCTGTGGGACCCTAGATGGGCACCCCAGCCTGCCCCTGACGCATCTGTTGTCAGTCTGGGAGAGGGAAGCAGTACAAAACAGAATCCCTTAACTGAGGTGATCCTAAACTGACCACCACTGCAAGTCCCTGATCACTGGGTCGGACACTAGGACTTGACGGTCCAGGTAATCTCAAGATTGATCCCACTGGGTCCCGAGGGTCCACTGGGAGATCCTCATGTGAAGCCACGCTACAGGGACAGTGTGAATGGTGGCCACCATTAACCCTAAAAGGCAAAGGACCTTCCTGGCTCCAACCCTGCTGAAACCCGACAAGAGACGAGCTTTGTTTGACAGTGTCTCGACTCTGTCCAGGGGCAAAAAAGCTTTGCCTAGGGCTGTGTCCAACACTGCCCCTATGAACTGCAGCCGTTGGCAAGGGATCAGATGGGAGTTGGCATGGCTGACTGAGATACCCAGGTTGGAGAAAACTTGTAGGGTGAGAGAAAGGGAGCGCGAGAGTTCCTCCCAGGACAGGGCTGCTAGAAACCAATCATCCAAGTAGGGGAAGACAAACCCCCTTGGTACGCAGGAAGGCCGCCACCACCGCCGGGTATTTGGTAATTATTCGGGGAGCCGAGGAAATACCAAATGGGAGAGCCCTGAACTGGTAGTGTGACCCTGAAAACAAAAACAGAAGTACTTGCATTGGGAGTGGCATATGGGGATACGGAGGTAGTCATCCTGCATATATAAGGAACACAGCCACAGACCCGGCCGAACCATAGGAAGAAGATTCGGTAGTGAAAGCATTCAAAATCATTTGTACTCCACAAACTGATTGAGGGAGCAGAGGTCCTCCGGTTTTCTTTGGTACTAGAAAGAAATAGGAATAGTAACCCGTCCCCTGGAGATGGGGGCGGACAGGTTCTATTGCCTCTTTCAAAAGAAAATAGCGATTTCCCTCCAGTACTAACTGTAGGTGCAGAGGGGAGTACGAGGAGTGGGGGGTCTGAGAGGAGGTTTTCAATTAATTTTACTGAGTGCCCTGCTGAAACCAGCTGAAGCACCCAAGTATCTGCAGTTATCCTCTCCCAACCCAGCAGATGGGAGGAAAATCTCCTGCCTACCAGTTCCTCTGACCTTGGCGGAGGCAGTGGGAGAGGCAGGGAGTCAGGAGGCAGAGGGCAGAGCAGCAGCCGGAGCACCGGAGGCTTTTTTGCTGGGGAGCTTTGCTGCTGATGAGGCTTTGCTTTTATTGGGGCATCTTGCTTGCGTCAGTTTGTGTTTTTGGAGGTTCTGGTGCCGAAAGGGACATTTCTGCCCTTGAGAGGATTTGTACATTGTCTGGACAGATTTCAATGCCAAACCCTTCTCCTGTAGCTCACTGATGATGTCTGACATCACCACCAAAAAGCACAGACCCTCTGAAGGGAGCAACATGAATGACAGTCTGTGTGACGTAGACAGCCAGCTCTGAGTGCTGTATCTTTTTTTTGTTTTGTTTTTTTTATATATAAAATGTATTACTGACTGTGTCTGCTGAAAAATCTGGTGCTCTAAGAATGCCCTCACTCATCAACCCCCCTTCCCCCAGGTTTCAGCTAATAGATGCAAGCCATACGAAAAATGCTGACAGCATGCGAGTTCACACACACTGAGTTTTTAGAGACCATGTGTTATATGTAAACCCTTAAGTAAGGATCCTGTCCATCTGAGTTAATTACAACCATAGGGTGTTAAAACATATCCATTTTATGACGTTGGAAGGAAAACACAGGTTATTACATAGAAGTGCGAAAATCATAAAAATGCTGTCATATCCTGGAAGGAGGAAGCTTATTATGAGGTCAAAAGAAGTATATGAAGGACATGAATTATGCTGAAGTTGCAGAATGTAATACTTTTGTACAAGATACATATTTTTTTTTTAATACATATTCTGACAGAGGAGGAGCTAGCTCACCTCACACAAAAATGGGCTGTCCCATACAGTTGTTTAAGGAATACTCCATTTTACTTACACACGTTTACCTAGACTCTGACTGAGGAAAGATCTTTGGAGCACTTGTAATCAGATATTTAGAAAGATTTCAAATCTAAGTACTGTAAGTAGGAATTTGCACTGTTTAAACCATGTTTCCTTTCAAAGAGAGCCCAAATAGTGAAGCGCTTCCACTTAATGGCGTAGGTGGACCTGTTGGAAGGCTTTCTGGCCTCCACCAGAATATCTGCTACCAAGGGAGAAACAAAGTGTACCTTGGCTATGTCTGAAGGAGCCACGCATGAAGGTGAAGGGACTTGAAGCCTAGATGGACCAGGGTCCCCTGATCCTAAGTCAGTAAGTGCTGCAACAGAGGTAGATCTGGGGATACAAGAGTTCTGTATTTTGCATTTTACATAAAAAAAAAAAAAAAAATTAACTATTTTAGTAAAATTCTTTTTAAAAACTTACTTGGTCTGTCTTTGACTTCTTTTTTAGTTGTAAGAAAAGTATATGGTTATTGCAGATACTAAACATAAGCTTGAATGATGGTATCAAACTGGAAAGAGAAGCATTTTAAATCTGAGGTCTTCATTAAAGTTTTTAAGGGTTCATCTCTGTATACCTGGTTAGGTGCCCGTAGGGAAAAGATATCTGGCCCCCCGAAGACAGAAATATCTGAGCCTGTGCATTGGGTACACTAGCAAGAGGTTCACAGTTTGAATCCCTCCAGAACTTGAGACCAAAGGTTGATCCAAACTCACAAAAACAGACAAGAGGGTTACCTTGTCTGTTACACTGTTCACAAGACTGCGCTCAGAGGTTGGCACTTTGGGAGTAGAGGGCCTGACCTGCTGAGTGGGTTTGTGACAGTCTGCACTTCAGGGGCCAGTCTTAACACTCTGAGCCAGGCGTGACGCCGCAAGGATATGGCAAAGGCCGAGCTCCTGCCTGCTATGTCCACCGCGTCATATGTAGCACGGAGCATGTGTCTACAGGCCGAACACGCGGAACGGACCAGGTCTCCCAGTTCTTGTTTAGTCTGGGAATCTGGGAGAGAATCCAGTTTTGTTTCCAGCTGACTAAGGACAGACTTCTGGTAGTCCCGCATATGACCAAAATAATTAAGGGCCCTCATACCCAGAGTAGAAGAAGCATAAATCTTCTCGTACTGGTCCAGAAGTTGAGATTCCTTATGGGGGAGGCGAGCTGAGGCGCTTTGGGTCAGCTGCTCGGTCATGTGTGATGCTGATCACAACCGAATCCGCCTTGGGGCGAAGACTGAGAAAGTCTTTACCCTCCAGAGCCTGGTACAGCCCATCTGCCTTCCTAGGAAAGGGGGCTAATGAGGAAGGTTGTTTCCAAATCGTGGAAACAAGATCCGCGTGAGGCTCTATCCAGGGTGGGAGAAGTCTCCGGGAGGTCCAGATGAGCAGCGAGCTTCTTATGCTGGGGATCTGGCTCCACTGATTGCCACTCACAGGCAGCCTGAGCCCTGCGGCCTGGTGTTTTCGGGAATATGGGGCTCATCCTCAGGATCAGAGTGTCCAGAATCCAGATACGAATCTGAAGAAGAGTCCTCCCTAGGAGGGGGGTGGATTGTCCTCTCTGGGAGTTCCCCGGGGGGGCGTATCCTCCCTAGCCTGGTATCCAGATGTCTCGGCGTTGGTGTCAGGCAGAGGTAAAGGAGTCTCTTCTCGCCGACGTAAGGGGTCCGGCGTCAGCAGGCATTTTTCAACCTCCCCGGTGAGCTGCATCTTAGCCTCAGCCCATCAGGAGGCCAAAACCTCCCTGAAGTCCACCTGAGGCTGCGGAGTAGGTGGAGGAGGGGGAGGAGTGGGGCTTGGATACGGGTAGCCTAGAAACCCCTAGTAACAGTACCCATAGCCCGATGGCGGGAGGGCATCGGGTATTGGGGCACCGGGTACTACGGCGTCAGATACCGAGGAGCCAGATACTGCAGAGTCGGGTATTGCGGCATTGGATATCCCGGCGCCAGGGGCTCCGACGGAGTCAAAGGTGCCGGCGTTGGCCCTACAGGCAGACTGGACAGATCAGGCATCGGCCCGGAGGGCGTGTGGCTCAGAGAAGGACCCACAAGAGGGTCCAAGAGTCCAGCTGGCTCGGATAGCGGAGGTGGTCTGCTGTCAGGAAGCAGAATGTCAGACGGTGACATTGGGATATCTGACGGGTGTGGCGCCGGGGTGGGGGGAGAGAAGAGACACCCCCCGACTGCAGCATTCCAGAATCCTCGACCCCAGCCAGGGAGAAAGGAGTGGACTCCTCAGGGGGGAGTCGGAGGAGACGCAGGGACCTCAGAGGGCAACGCAACCAGCGTGCATTGCGGCAACTCCTGGAACTCGGGTGTGGCACTGGAGCCTGACGATCGCAGGCTGGGCGGTCGTCAGAGGGTCCGACAGCAGACTTATCAGCCGTGTCTGGGCAGACATCAGTGGGGCCGATGCCAGACTTATTGGATACACTCTTACCGGTAGGCCTGGTTTTCGAGGCCGTAGCAGGAGTGTAGGCCTCCTTTTCCCCAGAGGCGCCCGACAAGGGCGGCGCCGGCTTAGACACCACTAAGGCCGTTATCAAAGGGCAATCCCCGGAGGGGAGGTTACCTAAAGGGCTGTGACTCCAGCCGAAGTCGCAGCTGATGTGGACTATGGGTCCCAATCCCGGTGTTTCTCCTTGTCCCTCTTCTTTTTGTGATGGCCCTCAGAATAAGTAGACGCCTGCCTCAATTTCTTCAATTCTTTTCCATGGATGCCAATTTATTTTTTAAAAGGAGAACAGAAAATTATTTCTAACTGGCAACTATTTATAATGTTCCTATTTACATAAATTATATACATAGACCTAAATGATCCATATGTAACTGTAATTGAATAAAAAGTGATGTGAAAAACTGTGTGTTGCATTGTTTTTATTTTATGAGCAGCAATCTGTTACAGTTCTCTTCATAGAACCAGTGATCTGGAGTTTTAACTATGTCACAGTTTGTGCACAGAGCTCTAAGCATGGTTCCGATAGGACAACAGTTCATGTTTAACATTCTGTACACAAACCGTGATATAGTCAAAACTCCAAATTACTGGTTCTATGAAGAGAACTGTGCAGAATGTTGTACACAAAAAGAAAACAATTGAAAACACAGTTTTTTACATCAAAGTTTATTCAGGTACAGTTAAATATGGCTCAGTTGAAGGTTACCCACTTAATTTCTGTTACTAAGAACATTACTAACTGATTCCAGTTAGCATTAACTTCCTGTCCCCTTTAAGAAATGGGCCTCCAGGGACTGCTGTCACTGTTTCTGGGTGGCAGAATTGAATTTCTGGCAGTGTTCGCACTCCTCCATGCGGTGGTCTGGGCCTAAGACAAAAGACGGAGAGAGTGGCCATCCTTATGAGGAAGCCAGGATCCACACAAGTTGCACTCGTCCTTATGAGATTCTGATGGCGTCGGGGACAACATGCACAGCGAGGTAATAGAAGAACACAATAATCAGAAAAAAGAAATAAACGTCGAAAGAGATTTATACTCATCCAAAATGGCGAGACAAGTGAGTGCTGTTCTTCTGCGAGGTACTTTCGCAAGCCGACGGCGGGAAAGAACTGGAGAGCAGGCATGGGGGACCGCCCCTTTATACCGACGTCGGCTAACGCCGGTCACCTGACATGGGGGCGGACCCCCACCAGAGACTGCTAGCTAAAGATTTTTCTGTGGGGTTCTGATGCCTGATGGCTTAGTCTTATTTGTGAATACCTACTGCAAGAGCCCTCTCGAAGTAAGATCCAGTGGAATAGCAATCCTTTTTCTTTGTGTTGGATGGGCATTATTTTATTAATCTCCTTATTGTGACTTCTCATCACGTTAACAGTGCTGTGATATTTTAGATCCCGTCCGAGCATAGTTTGGGATCATTTCAGAGTTTATACACAAGTGATCACTTCTTGAAAATTCTGTTTATTAATATTTTAACAGTATTAATACCGAACAATTTCAACACTGCCATGTTACTGAAAGTTATTAACATGTTACTAAAAGTCCGATCATATCAGATGAATGAAATAAGGTGATTAATACCATCGAGTTACTTCTGACTACAAAGTATGTAGAATGCTGACAAACATTAAATCACATAAGGGGGAAAACCTGACACACCTTCAGCTTGAATTCAAACACCTAATTTGCATCTGTAACTGCTCTCTCTAGGTGAGGGTATTCCGTATTCACCTTACACTTCCACAGGTCGGCACAGCAAGGGACAACTCAGAGGGGACAAAAGGTGAGGCCTCTGCAGCCAACCAGGACCAAGGATGGTACGGGATCCCCCAGGTCAGCCCACCCTCTGTGCTATCTGCTCTGTTGCGGACAATGAAACTATGTAAGAGTTCTACTGGTTATCAAAACTGCCTGACCGGCCCTTAAGCTCATAGATACATAGACAGTGTCGGCAGATAAGGGCCTATGGCCCACCCAGTCTGCCCATTTAAGTTTGTAAGTTCAGTTTATGTTTTCCAGGAAGTCTGCTGCCCCTTACCCCTGACCTCCAGAATTCCTTTATGTCTATCCCATGCATTCTTAAATCCCGTGATTGTTTCAGCCCCCACCACTTCCTCTGGCAGGGTGTTCCACTTGTCCACTTGTCATGCACACTGAACATCAGTTCCCTCCATATTTGTAGCGCAGGGCAAGCATGGGACACCCAAGTGCTCGGAATACACTTTCTTGCCATCACCAATATAATAGGAACCGCCCTAGGGTAGAACTCCCATTCTTCCTAACCTCTCGATTCAACCCCAAAACAGCAGCTCCCAGGGGTCTAACTCTAGCCTAAGTTGCACTGTCTGCGGGATGCACTGCGTTATGGCAGTCCCAAAGAGCTGAAGATCCTGATAGTGCCAAAAATAGCACTTATGGGTGCCCCTCTTCCACATCTGCTGCACATCGGTGAAATAATGGGACTGAACTTGTGCGCTGTAGCTGGGGGGCACATACAATCTGTAAAAGAATTTGGACTAAGCCTCTTTGTAGCAATTGCAATGGCAAGGCCCATGTTTGAGGCGCAGAGGTCCCACCGTGCTTTCTCTGGGATAAGCCCATCCATACCGCGATCACATAAAGCTTTGACCCGTTTAGAGGAATCGGGTAAATGTTCACGCAGGCAGCTGTAGATGTTAGCCAAGGTACCCTTCGGGTCAGTCCGTGCCTGTAAGATGTGGCTCTCTAGCTCATGCAATAGGGAGACTTGCAGTTGGAGCCGGTGCACCTGCCTTATCCAATTCCTCACTTGGAGGCATCTGAACATATGAGTGTGTGGAAGTCCCAGTTCCTCAAGCCACCTGCTGGTAGGTTTTAAGGCCCTGGGAACAAAATAATTCCCCTATACACTATATACCTCCTTTATCCCATATCTGGAATCCCTGGTCTTCAAGGCCAGACAGAAAGTTGGTGATTCAAGTACAGTGAGGCGAGTAGCATGCCTCTGCATTCTCACCAGGCTTTAAGGAGAATGTCTACCCAGTCATTTAGAGGCCGTAATATTCTATACACCCTCCATCCCCCCTCATTCAGGTATGCTGTAAGCCTCTGTTTCCGCCCCACCTATTTAAGGGAGGCCCAATGCACACCCCTAGAGCCCCTTACCCACTCCATGAGTCGTAGCCTGTGCAGCCAAATAGAGCCCAAAGTCCAGATAATGCAATCCCCCTCTACCAGTGGTATTTTTAAGTCTTTTCAAACTGATTCTCTGTCTTTTGTTCTGCCAAATAAAATTATTACATGCCTTCTCCAAGAACAGTATATCCTTTTTATGGACTGCCACCAGGAACATCTGAAAGGGGTATACCAACTGTGGCAAGGTTTTCATTTTAATTAGATTTGTAGTCCAACCCAGCCATGAAATCGACAGGCCTTGCCAGTGGCGCAAATCACCCTGGACCTTACCAAGGAGAGGAGTTTAATTCAGTTACGGGGACTCCAATGATCTCCCCACCCAGACACCGAGGTACCTAATATGAGAGTCCACTATCCTATACAGGAGCAAGAAATCATCTCTTAAATGCCTTTTATCTATGCTATATAAACCCAGTGTAGAAACCCTGGTTTCTATGGAACACATAACTAATCAATACTGGTCGATATTATCCCTGATGATTTTTCCTTCAGTATTTTCCCCCCTCACTGATGTCAGACTTACTAGGCGGTAATTCCTTGTCCCTTATAGGGTAGTTTTTTTGTTTGTTTTTTTTAATTTAATTTATCTCACACACACACACACACACACACACACACACACACACACATATCTGCACCACCACTGCTGCCGTACACGTGGTTGGCACCACAGCCACATTCCCTGAGGCCTGTTAGCAGTCCTGCTATTTCAGTTGCAATTTCCTTTCGCAACCTTAGTGCTAAATTATCAGACCCCCTTGCTTGGTCACACATCTAATCCTTTAAATTAATCCCTCACCTGTCTGATGCTTATTCTTCAGAGTGCCTGTTCTAACATCTGAGCCATCTCCCTTAAATTCTCCACCTCCTTGCTATCTTCTTCCTTGGAGAACATGGAGCGAAAATAAGTACTGCATTCATCTGCTCTGCCTGTTTCATGTTCACTCCTCCTGTTGCCACCCATTGGCCCAACCTTTCTTGCTGTCCCCAAGGCTTCAGATAACATTTTTGGGGGGGGGCTAGTACTGTACTCCTCATTTTGAAAGTGAGGCAAGTAAAACCAAATGCAGATGCGTACAAATGTCTGGTCTGGGGACAGGGGCTGCGTTAAGGATGTACTCCATTCTCCGAGCACAAATTGCATTACCAGAAGCACGTTTGCAAAGCTGTTTTTTCTGCTGTTTGAGCTCCCGCTATATAGCAGGAGCAGGAAGGGAGACGTGCACTGTACTCTGTACTCTGCTCGTTTTATTTTTTTTTTTTTTTTTTTTTTTTTTTTAAGAACAGAATGCAAAAGGAAGTTGGTAGTGTACATTTTTGGGGGGAGTTTTACAGCAGTCAACTGGCATTTTGACATGTCAATCAGTGTGTACTTGGGCAGGCAACTTGTAGTTGCTAATGTCTCTAACACTGATTGGCTGAAAACTCCTTGCCTTAACAGAGGGAGAGCGGCAGACACGAGGGAGAACAGAGCACGGAGCCAGAAGAGAAAGTGCATCTGAGAGGACGAAGTTCTGTGGCTCGGACAGCACATACTTGCATATGCTGAATTGATTCCAACTAACAAAACTGGTAAATTGATTTTGTTAGCCAATGCCATCCTGTGTATGCTGATTTTCAAAAAAGCATTAGGTCATTAAAGTTAGGGTCACAAGTGGGGAAGGACGTAGGTATTACATGTCTGAATTTCGACGGTGATCTCTGTTGGATATGAATTTGTGTGATCGATGGGTTTTCATACAGTGTGGTATGCAGCTTCAGTAATTTATTTAAAGAGGACTTAGTCTGGTTGGAGATCTAGATGGATAGCAACTCCTCAGCTAAATGGTACTAATGTAATGGCTGGGGTTAAGTTGATCGACTGTTCCCGGATTGCGTGTTCAGTGTAAAATGGTAATGCAATCAGAGTCTGAATAATTGTTCCATTTGTCTAGGCTCAGTGTGCTCAAGTCTACCATCTCCATCCCAACTGTAAAGTGAAGTGAGATTTGTAATCCATTGTTACAGTTGTGGTCGTGTCGTGTTGGTGGCGTTTGTGGCACAGGGGGCTAGTTTGTATTTTTTATATGGCTCCGTTCTCTGTCAGAAGCCGCTTGCCGTCTCTCCTGCCTTAGATCTTAGTGTGTTAGTAGTGTAGAGAATTGTCCAGTTGATTTTTTTTTTTTTTTTTTTAATAATGGAGTGCCTGGTCATTTTGAAACAATTCGATTACTTTTCCATTGCAGGCTGTGTGCAGTAAGTGACAGTACCTGTAACCTGATTGTAACTGCAACCACATTCCCATGCTTTTATCCAGCTGCAATGACTGAGGACCCTGTCTGTCGTATCTTGAGCGCTGCTGGGGGGTTGGGGATGGAATTTCATTACCTGCGGCCTGTGCAGTGTCAAATATGCCTTTTGTCATGGTGGAAGGGTGGGGTATGCCGTGGATTGATCCTCTTTGCACTCCAGCTAAAGCTTCCTGTCCTCTCAGCTGTGTTACATCACAGGCGGTATCCATCTGATGACGAGAGAGAGAGAGAGAGACAGAGTGTGTGTGTGTGTGTGTGTGTGTGTGTGTGTGTGTGTGTAGGGGGTAAATGGGGTTGGGGTGCCTAGTAAGTAGGCCCTTGCCCACTGAATAGATAGGTCCCATTCTCAGTGAAGCTCAGACTGCTGTTCACAATGTGATTTTTAATTTATACAATTTTGCCTGTTTTTTTTCCTTTTATCATGTCCCATGTGTTTGTTTGGCTGCTTTTATTGTACTTAAAAAAACTCAACTTCTACAGGGAAAATGTACTTACTAGTTCAGTGCAGTTCTCCTTTAATGTCAGAATAAGTAATTCAGTGCATTTTACTAAAAGTGACCTGTTAATATTGTTTGGCTCGGCCTGGTGGTGTTGAGGGTTGAGGCGCTGGACATCACACCGGCAACCCGGGTTTAGAAACGAGCCCGGGTCATCGGGGGTTGGCGGGGGGGGGGAGAGAGAGGATTGAGCATCTGTAGACTGCTCTCCTCGGGGAGGGATCCAAGGGACTGCCCCATGTAGCAGAGACCCCCCAGTGGTAGCCGGTGAGACATGCACACGTCAGGGAACAACGTAAAGGGACGGAGGTCAGTGGACGTCTCTAGGTGTCATTGCATGGTTGAGCTTATGGGGGGGGGGAGCGGGCCAAGGGACACAAAAAAGGAAAAATCCCCTACCTTCGGGGAGGCAACGGAACCACCAGTGGTCTGGGTCCGCGCGCCCAGTGTCAGCCGCTGAAACCCAGCAATGCACTTGGAGACTCTGGGTCTCTCTCAGGGTTCGGAGAGACCGGAGTCCTGAACCTGATACAGTAGTCGAGCCAACGTGGTTCAAACGGGCGTTCAGATACCAAGTACTGAGTGTGGATTCTTGAGAAATGCCCCAATAGGTGGGAGCATAAATAAAGTCTCAAAAAAAAAATATATATATATATATTTTTTTAGTTTTTGTTGACCGGGTAAGTGCACTAGGCAAATTCTGCCTATTTTCAGGCATGACCACTGGGGAGGGGATAGATGAATGCCAACTGACCTTGAACCAGGTTAAGCTGTTGGTATTTTTTTTTTTTTTTTTTTTTAAAAGAATGAGAGAAATTTGCCCAGGGCACCGGGGAAATTCCCCTACTCTTTTCGATAAGTGCCATGGGATCTTTAACATCCACGTGAACTACCACCAATCCAGGCAGATGGGACCTCGGTTTAACGCCTCATCCAAAAGACGGCACCTCAGAAGTGCAGCACCCCTCTCATGCTGCACTACAGTGTCAGTACTGGGATATTAACCCAAGTGCCAGATGTGGGAACTGAACCCACAGCCCTCTGATCTCCCGGCCTCAGAGGTGAGTGTACTACCTACTGAGCCACTGACACTGCGACATCGTGAGAGTTAGGACCAACCCTAACGCCGCACTTCGATGCCGGGTTGGGGGTGCGAATGGGTGGGTCCAAGGGGCTTTCAACCCGAACATCGAATTTCCTCGCTTTTGTCGCTGTGGAACATCCCTAACTAATGCACTAAACGGAGTTTTTTTGCCTCTAATTTCCCTTCTTTTTGAGAATGATAATGAGAATTAGTGAATGTAATGTGGTGGTGGGAGCGCGGGGCCCGCTCCCGCCATGTGATGTCTTGTCACATAGTAACATTGTGCCCACAAACGCAAATGGTAATGCGCATGGTGACGCAAAGCGAAACACAAAGATAAACAGTACTGTAGACACAAATGGTTAAAATAACGCAAACGAAAGGGTAACGATATGGTGCCATAGACGGAAGAGTAAGTAAAACGGGTATGGAACCACAAGCAGAAGCTGTAAGGGTGACAGTAATGTAAGCGCACAGGCTGGTTTTCCCCAAAAGCTGCATAGGGAAAGACAGTGAGTACAAAGAATGTATGCATAATAATGGGTCTCGAAGCAGAAAATGAGGAGTTGTATTACTAAATTGCTTATATATCTCAGGAACCGTACAACGTATAAAAAAAAATTTAAGTCGTATGATTTATGACTTTCGTGGCTAGTTTTGTACTTAGCCCCCATTAGCATTTTTCCGACAAAAAGTCCATATCGCACACCGTTTCCAAGATACGGGCCCTGAAAAGTGCGGCGAACACCGTAATGTTATCCTATGGGAAGAAAAGAGAAGTTCGGAGTGCCATAACTTTGGCTCCCTGTAATATGTTTTCACCAAACCACTGAAAGGCACCTCTTTGGGATGTTGGCTTTCTTCCCTCCAAATTTCAGCCCAAAAGACCAAACCGTTATTTTGCAGCAGGGCAGCAAAGGATTCCTGTAATGCGGCGGATGCCATAATGTTATCCTATGGGGGAAAAAAAAAAAGAGAAGTTCGGAGTGCCATAACTTTGGCCCCCTGTAATATGTTTTCACCAAACCACTGAAAAGCACATCTGAGAGATGTTGGTTGCATTCCCGCCAAATTTCAGCCCAAAAGACCAAACCGTTCTTTTGCAGTAGGGTGGCAAAGAATTGCTGTCATTTTCCCACAGCCTGGAAAAGTACTGTCAAACTTTGCGAAAGCTTTCGCAAATTCATTGCGACACTGTCACAAATGCGAAAGTACTCCGAGAAAGTACTTTTTCCAGAAATTTGAAAAATATATTTCTGGGGTGCCTAGCATCCTCAGGGTCCGACTAGGTGAATACAAAAAGAATTTGGTTGCTAGAGGGTCCCAAATTTAAATGCCAAGCATTTTTCTGATGAGCAACTGAAAACAATAGATTTGTGACCGTAAGACCCTGTCTAGACTAGTGCTTTGGTAACATTACTGGTGTCCTGTAACGTTACCGCTTGCTCTAAAAACGGTTGCGTCCAGACCTGTAACGTTTTAAAAAGCGTTCTGTAAACCGTTTTTAAAACCACCAAAGAGCAGGTCTTTAGCATGGTTGCTGAAATGTTAACTGTTTTTTCTTCATTTGGAGGAGTAGCGCAGATGGGTGAACAAAGTGTTTTCTGTAAAATGTGTCCTCCAGCGGACTGTAACGCTTTTCAAAATGTTACCAGAAAATGGAGAAAGAACACCGATGTGGATGCAGAGTAACTGTTTAAAAATCGATTCAGCTGTTCATGTGGATGCACAGAAACGGGTTGAACGGTAACGTTTTAAAAAAACGGTTTTCATAGCTCATTGCTAGTCTGGACAGGGCCTAAAAGGGCCATTTGCGAAAGTAAAAACTGCATTTGCGACACTGTTTAACTTTTTGTTAACTTTACCCATTGACTTATAACGGGAAATTGTTTTTTGAATAACTTTTGAACAGTTTAATATTTTTTCAGGAAATCTTCAAAAGGCACATCAGGGACCCCAGTTGCACGTTCCCTGAAGATTTCGGACCAGTCGCGCAAACCGTGCAACCTTTAGAGACGAGCAAAGAATTCCAAAAAAGCGTAAACACGAGCGCAGATCACGCTTAACACCGTAGCCGTATATCTAAACAGCACAAAAGTTGGCAGATCTCAAGATGTATGGTTCTTGATCGTGTGTTCCAAATTTCAGGCAGATCCATTGAACGGCTGCAAAGTTATTAAGGTGCAAAATTTTAGGTTTAACATGTAAATGGCTCCTCAACCCTAACTATGGTAGCACTACCATAATATATACTACATATATACACATACATACATACACACACACACACACACACACACACACACACACACACACACACACACACACGGCTCGAAATAACCGGCTGTCCGCCTGTCTGGGACAGCCATTTTTAATCTGGGACAGTTGTTTTTAACATCCTGCCCGTCCCTGGGACAGGCGCTTTACTGTAGCTGAATCCTCGTCAGTACCAGGCACTAGGACCCAGAAGAATCACTGACAGTCTGTACTCTGCAATGAAGAGAAGAGGAGTCTTGCATCATCTGACGCTGTAACCGCCCGTCCCACCCATCGCTGCTATCCTGACTCAGGTGACCCAACACTGTTTCTGTCACCCCGACGCTTTCTCCTCTGGTGGAGCTTAGCGGCGGCAGGCGAAGAACATTATCCAAGAAACGGCCGTCTCAAGCATGCATGCGCCGATCGCCCTTGCACATGCCGTTTACATTTCAGTACTTGCGGTCTTCATTTTCGGCATTGATCTCATAGAGGAAGGATGCTGAGAGGAGAGGGAGCGGTTTCTTAGCACAAGGTCCAGTGCTGCATTCATTTTTCAGACAGTTCACTTCTAAAAGCTCCACCCAAAAAAAAAAAAAAAAAATACTACTATTTTAATATAATAACGCAGCTACTGAAAAAAGTAAAACGAATAGGCTGAGCAAGTGGTGACTGATAATCTCAGCAGGGTGGAGGAGGGGCAGGACAGTGTTAGTCTGGGTTTGGGACCTTTTTCAGAGTTTTTGGAGGCAGTGAAGTGAAGCCTTAAACTTACCCTAGCCTTGCCATTTGCCAAGTAGCCCTATAGGACCCTTTTAATCTCTGAGTCGAGAGGAGGGTGACTGTCAGATTAGAAAACAGAAGACAGGACACCAACTGCGTGGGGGTTATGTTATATTTCAAAATTCACCTTACAACTATGTGGACATGTAAACTTTTTGTCGGACAGGCAAAATTTACACCCCACCTGTCCCGCGGACAGGCATCTCAAAAAAATGATTTCTAGCCCTGCACACACATAAATAATTAAATAGGTGATGCATGATGGGCAGGAGTGGGATATGGAAAATACTCTCACTCTTGCAGAGTGAGAATGCACAGCTCACTCTGCAGGAGTGAGAATATTGTCCATATCCCATGATCTGCCCATCATGTGTGCGATTTATGCCACAGGGGTGAGAGCTTTAGGAAAAAATTTTCTGATTCTGGGCGTTTCCTGCTCATTCTGTGTGTGTTGTCAGTGTGTGTGTGTGTTCTGAATGGACTGGGGGTCAGAAAAACAGACGAGTGTGTTTTGCAAAGCTAACGGAGTGAGTCAGACGCTCAGTGAGAAAGACAAACTGCTGCAGGTAGCACTGAAAAACAGAAACTGCTTTGTAAAAGTGTTTCATTTAGAATTCAGGTTGTTTCGAAGTTGAGATCACCACAGTAATGGACTAGGAATGTTAGAAACACAATGGGACACAGGTGAGAGCGTTTTGCAAAGCTAACTGAGTAAACTGCAGCTTCAGTGAGAAAGAGAAACTGTTTTCTGAAGCAGTTTCCTTTTGAATGCAAGCTGCAGTGCAGATATTCTTACTCTGGTGACATCAGCAGAGTGTGGATAAATGTCTTCAGGATTAATTCTCACTGCAGTGGAAATAACACAGGATATCCTACTGAGAAAGCTGTCACCTCCGTGGTAGAAATAGAGGATATGAGCTGGCCATTCGAGGGATACCGGATTTATTTAAACTACCAGTCTGTGACCTTGGTCCGCCACTCGTGAGGTACCGAGGTCACAGACTGAGAGTTTAAATAAATCAGGTATCCCACGAATGGCTAGCACATGTGCGATTTATGCAACATCGTAGTTTGTTTTATAGTTTTAAAAGTTTATTTTTTTATTCTTATGTGGGACTATGTGCGATTAGGTTTGTGTCTTAAGCGGCATTTTACTATATGTGTGGTTTGGCTGTGTGTGGGATGTGATTGATTGTGAGGTTTGTGAATGAAACTGTGTGGCGGTTTCTACTGGTTGACGTCCCGTGGGAAAATGCTTGTGATTGGCTGCTTTGCTGTGGCTGTGTTCTTGGAGTTGTGGAGCAGGTTGAGTGTTCGAGAGGGAGCGGTCGTGGCAAAAATAGCGGCAGGAGCGTGGCATATGGAAGGGGAGCGTACAATCGCCATGGCCGGGTGAGAGAGTTTGGATGTCAGCTACCTTGGAAGACGAGGCCAGTGGTGGAGGTGCGCTTTGGAGGCTTGGGTTTGCAGCGTATGGGGGACGGGATGGATGAATATTTAGGAGAATGATGGAGGGGCTGTATTTCGGAAAGCAGAGGATGTGGGGCATGAAGAGCCCGAAGACATGTTTTGGATTATTCAAAAATTTTTTTTTTTTTTTTTTTTTGGTTGTTTGGGGGGTTAGAAAGAAAATGAAAGTAAGTGGAAGTAGGGCAGGCAGGAGAGGGTGGTGATTGATGGCAGGGTGTGGGATAAACAGTGGCTGAGTGACGGCAGGGTGTGTGATAAATATTAGAACCACCGTTTATCCCATGGCAGTGAGAATACATTAATTTATCCCACAGTTTATTTGGCCACATATGTTGCATATATTTTATTTTATTTTTATTTATTTAGCTTTTGTTGACCGGGTAAGTGCACTAGACAAATCCTGCCTATTTTCAGGCACGACCCGGGGGAAGGGGGATACAGATGAATGCCAACTGACTTTGAACCAGATTAAGCTGTTGGTGGTATTTTTAGTGAATGAGGGAAATTTGGCCAGGACACCGGGGAAATTCCCTACTCTTTTCGATAAGTGCCATGGATCTTTAACATCCACCTGAACTACCACCAATCCAGGCAGATGGGACCTCGGTTTAACGCCTCATCCGAAAGACGGCACCTCAGAAATGCAGCACCCCTCTCATGCTGCATTACAGTGTCAGTACTGGGATATTAACCCAAGTGCCAGATGTGGGAACTGAACCCACAGCCCTCTGATCTCCCGGCCTCGGAGGCGAGTGTGCTACCTACTGAGCCACTGACACTGCCTACACATATTACATTTCTCTCTACGTATATATATATCTATTGTTTGGCTTTATGAGATCCATTTTTTATCATCACCACTCGTATTACCTTTTTTTTTTCTGTTCTGCCGTGTCAACTTGTGTGTTATACAGTAGAAGTGTAATTCATCCACATTTATAAAAACATGACTAGGTAGTGTGATGAGGGTAGTGGTAGCTGCATTGCCAGCGTCTGCGTATGCATATGAAGTTGACGACAGTGCACTTTTGTGGATCAAATGTATGCTGGAGTCAAGTTCTGTGACCGTGTCCATCAGATCAGAGTCTGGCTCTAAGTTTGTGAGGTGTGCCAGTAAAGACATTAATGCCATCTTCCCACTTCCTATGAGGAGGGCAGATGCAGTCAGCAGTAGTTCAACTTCAAGTTATGAATGACTTGGCATGAGTTCGTTGTTGATTGTTATCTGCACTGCAATGGAAGTGCAGGAATTGTCGCCAGAAGTCTGTCTGTTAATGCAATGCATGTTAATGATGAGCTGGGCATGATATTCCTATGTTCACTGTTTGCATAGCAGAAAGAAAATATTAAGAAAATATTCTATGCATGATAAAATACTGTTATTAATTATCAAATAAAATAATCTGTAGGCAGGAGCACATCATTGTGGTTCAGATTTGGCAGAGGTGTGCTCCTTCACATTTGCAAAACTATAATGCTGTCCCTGTCTGGGGAGTATGTTTTTAAAACAATGTAGTTTTTTTCCAGACAAGAATTGATACATGTATCAACAATACTTCAGATAATGTTGGCAGGTATGAATAATTTACTCATCAGTTTTAAAATATAGCAAGTAAAACAAAACTGGGATGCGTACGAGTGTTAATTTGGTGATTCAAAAGGATACAAGAAAACAGTTTTTTGTGACCGCACCAGGGATAGGGTAGTGCTTGGCTATAACTATATAGCATTCAAACAAAAAATGCCAGCACTTACTCAAAAGTATCACTTATTTAAGTGTATGCTCCCAGGTCCATCAATATATTCAATAAACTCAATCTTCCTTATATAAAATTTATTTTATTCAAAAGGACGTAAAAGAACCTTTATCACTTGTGCCACCAAAATATGTAACATGTGAGACAATATAGGCTCAGTGAATATTCACTCTTAAAAAAGGTTCACCATTCATGATAAGTCCATGATCCAAAGTCCAGCTTAGGTGACACTGATGTGACGTAGGTGTGACGTGGAGGACCCTCAGCTGCTGCAGTTTCACAAGCAGAAGCCACTGCTTGTTGGATTTGGTCCCAGATCCTTCCTTTTTTGCATTATCACGTACTGTGGATTATGGACTTTGGATCATGGACTTATCATGAATGGTGAACCTTTTTTAAGAGTGAATATTCACTGAGCCTATTGTCTCACATGTTACATATTTTGGTGGCACAAGTGACAAAGGTTCTTTTACGTCCTTTTGAATAAAAGAAATTTATATAAGGAAGATTTAGCTTATTGAATTTATTGATGGACCTGGGAGCATACACTTAAATAAGTGATACTTCTGAGTAAGTGCTGGCATTTTTTGTTTGAATGATTCAAAAGGGGCAGTATTTTTCCAGTTATGGTATGAAGCACTATTCTGTGGAATGTGGAGCATTTACAAATGTTGGGCGAGTACTAGCACACATTAAAAAAATTTCTGGAGAGTATTTCCTAAAATTAGATGAGTAAAACAGGTCGGTACTCCATGTATTTGGAGCCCTGGATGTCCCTCTAAACCATTAACATATCTACAGAATGTGCTATTCTCAACTCCACTGCCCCCATTTCTAATGTAGTTTTGCATTACTCAAGTTTTTTTCACCTAAAACTTTGTCTCTGGTGTATTTACATGTTTAAAATACTGCCTCTTCAACATCCCCCCTCCCCCGACAACCATGCTGGCTTCTTTCTCTTCTGTCATTTTTCCTCCTGTAGGGCACACAGTTTTCCTGCAGTCTCAGTATCTTATTTCTCAGTACTGTTGTCTACATCTCTTCTCCAGTCCCATTCCTTTTCGGTATACCTTGACAGGCCACTCAGTTTATTGGTAGATCCCATCTCAACCACCATTTCATAGCTATTTCGAATTCCACCATACTATGATCACTTGTACACAGGGGTCTTGCAGTACCATTACTTATGCTGTAACCCATATATTGCATAGAATAATACTGGCTGTACTGCCACTCCATGTGCCAAATACATATCTGTCACCAAATGGCCCTGCCTGCTGGCACTGGCTAGTACTACACTACACTGCCATGTGGTAGATTTCCGATCCAGACTTTCATGCCCTGGTAGGCATGGATGCAGGCAGCCTGATCTGTTAGCGACCAGTACAGCAGGCTGGAACATAGCATTGGCATTGTGCATTTCAAGTGTATAGCCCCCAAGTGAGCCACATTTCGCGGGTTGGACCCACAAACTGACATTAAAACCCGCAGACCCACAAGAGTCTTGTACAACCTACAAAATGGTCCATGACCCAGACGGCCCCACCTCCCGGCTCAGCAGACACTGGCCAATGCTTCCACTCAAAACAGAATCAGAAGCGTCTCATCGGTGCAGTGGTAGCATTACCGCTCAAGACGCCAGCGAACCAGGTTCAGGAACGAGCCCGGGAAGCTGAAGGGCTAGCCGGGGTGAGAAGACTGAGCATCCCAAGGACAGCTCGTCTTTTCCAGGGAGGGATGGAGGTAGCAACTCGATGCTTGACTGGCCCCAGGTGGAAGTCTGGGGCATAGCAAGCACGGACATCGACTCAGAGGGGAGGACGTAACAGACGTCGGCGCTATGCGCCTTGACGTCAGGGCGCACATTATGCACAGACACTAGAAAAAAGAGGAAGAAATCCCTTCCGACTTCAGGGAGACGGACCACCGGAGAAGGCCTCGATGTGCTCCCACCTGCCTGGCTGCCCTTACACCAAGACTAGAAGTTCGGGGTGTATAGGCATCACCTCATTCCGCCCGGGGATGGGACGCATCAGGTTATGGGAAGCAGAGGTAACTCCACAGGTAGTCCAGAAGAAGCAGAACCGGAGAGGAGTGGGGGGGTAATAAACAGAAATAAACACACACAGAATCAGAAGGGCTGTCTGTTCCCATGCCTCCCTCTGAAGCATTCGCTAGGTCTGTGCCTCTTGCCGCCCCAACCAGTTGCACACTGTCTCTGCCCCCCTTCATGCGTCATGCTGCTCTCGACCAATCACATTCTAGAAAGAGGCCGGCCATGAGATTGGGCGCCATGGACAAATGAACTTGCTGTCAACGGTTCATCAGTGCAGTACTCGCAGACCTGTACGTTACATAAAACCAAAGTTCACCATCATGTTGCTTGCTGTGAGGTAGGAGCAGAAGGATGCGGAACCTTTTATTGCCTCTCATGTTGCCAGATTGTTGATCGAGAAGGGAGGGTGGCAACTCCTCAGCAAAACAGGAAGTTCACGGAGCAAGCCTGGAACATGATGGAGGCAAGAGATGTGAAAAACGTATGAACTCTAGTATAGTCGCTTTTTATCCCCGTAATTTTAGGCACAGATGGATCGTCGGCCACTCTTTCACATCCTGCGGTGTGTGAGACTCTTGAGAGTAGGTCAATTACTTGTGTACTGTCTCTCGCTAGCAGGCTAGAGATCCAGCGAGGCATCAAACCTGTGAAGAGTAGTATTAAACAGCATTTTCTATCCTGGAACATACCTCCATACTAATTGGAATTTTCCTCACCGAAGACAAAAGCAGTCACACTTGAATCTATCAAGGGTCTAATTATCATTTGATTAATAATTTTGTGTTACTGACCTGAAAGTAAGGAGATGCCAGTGTAAGAGGCTGTTTTCTGTACTAGTCTTGTCTCGAGTCTTAGTCCTTTTCAGATTAATCTCCCCTCTGTAAGTTTAGTGAAAGATCTACTCATTGAAATCTTTATTAAGACAATGGGGACGAGTCTGACATATTTAGGGGTCCAGGTAGGTAGATCCTTGGGGTCCCTATATAAAATTTAAGCTATACCAAATTGATAAAAACTATCGAGGTGGATCCAAGGTGGATGCAGCTACCCGTATCATGGCTGGGCAGAATTAATATAATAACGTGCTGCCCAGGATTTTGTACTTTTTACAAATGCTACATCTTGGTCTGTCTAGGGAGGATGTACACAGGTTGGAGAAGGCCTTCACTGCCTTTATTTGGAAAGGGAAATGCCCAAGGGTTAGTTTGGGGAGGCTAAAGGCAAATAGAGAGGAAGGGGGCTTAAATTTCCCGGATTTGGGAAACTATTTTTTGGCCATACAGCAAAGATACATGGCGGACTGGGTACATAAGCTCAAGGTTGCCAGTTGGGTTGAATTGGAGCAGGTAATGACCCAGAGTAAAATAACAGCATATCTCCATAGTAAAGGGTTAAGGGCGTACAGGATAGGAAAAAGAAGTTAACTCTCTAGTAGTGCAGGTACTATAGGCCTGGAGGGTGTTACGGAGGAAAGGATGGACACAAGGAAAGGAGACACTATTAATGCCTGTGACAGGAAATCCCTACTTCCTGCCAGGGTTGGAAGACATAGGCTATGGGAAATGGGAACAAAAAGGAATCAGAAGTCTGGGGCACCTATTAGTGGGAAGGCGGTTCTGCTCATTACAGGAATTGCAGGAGGTGGTAGGAGGCAGTAAGAGAGAGAGAGAGAGAGAGATTCTGGTATCTTCAAACTAGGGTATATATAGGAAGTCTGGGAAAGGAAAATAAAGGGTTATATGAGGCAGACCCAGTGGAGGTAATGATCTATACATCTCAAAAACAAGAAAAAGGGTTTATAGATCGGGCAGTTAAGAAAGGAAAGGTTATACTTCCTGAAAGGATGGTAAGAACTAAAAAATTGTGGGAAAGGGACCTCGTAGGGACATAACGGACAAAAATTGGAAGTTTCTGCTCCCGATGCATTCTGGGATTATGGTATGCTATAAATATAAGGAAGCACATTTTAAATTCATTCACAGAGTGTATCACCCACCGGTGATCGTGCATAAGGCGCACCCTGAAGCATCACCCTTATGTGAAAGGTGTGGTTCAGGAAAGGGGACATATATGCACGGTTTCTGGGAGTGCCCGGTACTGCAAAATACTGGAAGGAGGTGGTGTCCAGAGTGGGAAAGATTGCTGGGAAGGAGTTGCTAATGGACCCTCTAGGATGTTTATTTGGGGTGGAAGATGGGAAGGAGAAGGAATGGACGTTTTTACCTAGGTGGATCAGGGTATTATGTCTTGGCTTGCCATGAGATCCAGAATACTTGGGTCTCACAAGTTGCACCGACAGTCCAAGGGTGGTGGAGGATGGTGTTGTAGACATTGGGGCTCGAGAGGCTAACCTATGTGATGGAGGGAAGGGAGGAAGGATTTACAAGGCTTTGGGCCCCTTTTTTGGTCTCCTTGTTGGATGAAGAGAGTTGGATTTTATGGGAAGGTACAGTAGGTTGAGAAAGAGCAGGATGAAGAGAGGTGGTATATAGAAAGTAGAAGGAAGGAGTAAAAAAAAAAAAAAGGGGGGGAATGGAAATGCTTAACTAAGAGCAAAAGGGCAGATAAAGATGAGTGAAAGAAAGGTTGGAGGAAATATAAGAATGAAAAAAGGTTTGGATGTATAAAACATGAGTATACTGGTTGCACTTTCACTCTAATTTAATCTTAATTTAGTTTAACTTGAATGAAACAGTTTGTAATGAAGTGAAAAGACTGATTACTATAATGTATGATGGTGGTAGTAAAATTAATAAGTTGTGTATTTGATTGTATGTTGAAGTTTGCTGAAAAAACAAATAAAAAATATACAAAAAAAAATGTAATATACATATATGCACACACACACACACACACACACACAACAAAAACACAACATATGTTCTCCAGTTAACATATCAGAATACTTTAAAAAAGATATGCCAACATACAACAATGGATTGACAGCCATTCTACATAGTTCTAAAATGCAGAAATTACACAATTCAGGATGATTTGACCAGGAAAATGAAACAAGATTTCAGTAATATATGGGAGTTTCATTGTTCACGTTTTGTTTTTCACTGTGCTTATTCAAAACAGAAGAGGCAACAACCTAAGATTGTTGGTAATTTGGCAAAGACACCCTGGTCAAAAAGAAAGAATCACTGAGAGAATAGCAAAATATTGTAAAACCAACAACCTGGTGAACAATTACCAGTACTGAAGCATGAAACCCTAACCCAGGAATGTCGGTAAATACAAACAGATGCCAGTGGCCACCGCCTATCTGGCTACATCTGCGGTATCACAGGATGCCCTCAGGACATGACTACAGACATCTGACCCAGACTTCAGGAGCTGGGTCAACTGAGACTTAGTCAGATCCTCTGGGAGGGTTTGCACCAATTCCAGAGATTTGTTCCACAGGGCATTTTGGTATTGAACCATGTGGGTTACGAAGTTCAATGACCAGGTGGCCAAAGTGGCTGAGGTATAGATCTTCTTCCCCAAGAAGTCCACATGCCAAGACTCCTCATCTGGAGGGTACGAGCTGCTGTGTCTGGGCTTCTTAGTAGAGTATGGTCGTGAGCAGCATTCATGACCATCGAGTTAGCAACTGGATGCTCCCTGTATAAAGGTTTGTCCCTGGGGGCATGATAAAGTCTATCTGCCTTTTTAGGTAAGGTCAGGGTGGAAGATGGGCGATTCCAGGCAGCCCTGTTGACATCTTTGAAAAGAGTCAATGAGTGGAAGGATAACTGTAGGCAGAGTGTCTTTCTTACGGAAGAAGGTTGCCAGGCGTCGGCGTTCTGGGTCCAGTTCCTCAGAGTCCCAGCCCATGACGAACTGAATGTGCTGCATGACATCCTAGAAAGTTGGATCGTCAGGAGGGGATCTGGGGGTATCCCTGGGCTCCTCGGGCTCTAAAGGTAACTTGGAATCCTCAAGAGTCCTCCGAGGAAGAGGAGAAGGAATCCCCCCAGCTGGATCAGACTCCAAGACCTGCATCTGTGGGTGGCGATCTTTCTTGTGATGGCCCCCTTGTCACCAGGGGACCGGGGGGGGTAGTAGGGTGAGCCTGGTCAGTGAGGGGAAAGGCTCCCACTGGAGGTGGGGTAGGGAGCCTCCTCCGGGGATCATTGTTCTGCATGAACTCCCACCAAGCTGTGAATAAAGCACTGTAATCCAGAGGAGGTGGGGGGGGAGAGAGGTGGCGCTAGGCGTGTAAGTATTGGATCCCCCAGCGTCTGTCCTGAGGTGTCATATGCTCTGGCGTTGGAACCTGGGGAACCAGGAAACCAGGTGAGGGCCCTTGAGGTGAAGGGCTGGCGTCTGTCTCGAAGGGCCCAGCGTCAGATGCGGGTGGGGCTTAGCCGACGATGGTGGAGGCATCGCCAGGGCCGAAGTTGGAGAGGCCAGCGATGACTGCAGAGAAACAGGCTGACGCCAGTCAGGCAAATCAGCCAACGTAGGGACGGTAACTCCTGCCGGAGGCAGAGGCATTGCCCATGAGAAAGAGGCAATGCACGCTCCAGGCATCGCTTAGAGATGTCGGCCCTGGAACCCGGGACTAACATAGGCAATGCCAAGACCGTTGGTTGGGGAGGGGCAGTGAGCAGAGACCCACTACCCGAAGAGCCGGTCAAGCAACCTGGCTGAGAACCCGCTGGGAAAAGGAGCCAGAGCTTCAGGGGCTTCGGGGCTGGGGATAACCAAAGCCCGGAAGAGCCTTTGCCCAAAATGGTGATGAGGGTAAGAGGCAGAGACAAGGGCAGCCCAGAAGGGGTGAGGGATGCCGGTGAAGAAGAGACCGACCTCCCATAGGAAGATCCGGAAGAGGCCACCAACTTGTTCGGTGACCTGGAGCAGGTAGCTGACAGGGCCAAATCTCTATCCTTGTCCCGATGCTTGTGCTTCCCACTCAACAACTTCTCCTTCAGGGAGGAAGACGTCGACGCCCTGGAGGCTGGAGACTAAGAAGAACTTTTGCCCTGGAGTTCCTTCTCCATCGTTGCTAACTTCTGCTGCAGAAGGAAAGCCTGGAGGATCTTCAAGCAATGTCTTTGTGTGGTCTGGTTGAACTCCTGGCAGAGCTGGCAGCCCTCTGTATCGTGTTTGGGGCCCAGGCAGACCAGGTAAGAGAGTCGCCGTCCTTAGACGAGGATCTGCTTGCCACAGGCACACTTCGTTCACCAGTTAGAAGACGTTGCTGGAGAAGAAGACATGCAGAAACTCGAAGAAAATATATGGAAAATAGGTTAAACTATGAAAATAAATTGCAGTCAAATCGCAAAACAAATGGCGCTAGACTAGAAGCAGGAGTCCATGGAGGTCTGCTCTGTGCGGGTCTACGGTGGGAAAATAACTGGGGATGGCCTGGGGGACCATCCCTCTTGGATGTCTGTATGCCAACGTCAGGGGTAGTCCCCCGCTGAATACTGCTGGCTACAAGTTTTCCATGTGGTCCTAGCACTTGGCAGCTCAGTCCTTATGGTTACTGCCTGCTGCAAGGGCCCCTTTGAAGGAAGAGCTGCACTTCCAGTGTGTAAGGTACTTGGCTTTGCCTCATGCCTCACTTCCAAGGTGTGCCATTATCCCACAATAAAATCACACCCTGTCATGCCCTATTGTGTAAATGAGGAACATCTGTTCAAGCCCAGCAGGGGGTTAATCACTAGAGGGCAAAAGTAGAAGCTGTAAGGGTGGCAAGAAGGGATCTAAAGAAATATTTCTTTGCAGAGAGTGTGGCGAAGTGGAATCAACTACCGAAGGATCTGGTACTGTAAATGCTGGGTCAGTTGATTAATTTTAAAAATGGACAGAAACAGATATAAGGGTATGGTAAGGATAAGCGGTGGAGGGCCTGGAGTGAAGGGGTGGGATATGGTACAATCTAACTGGGATTGACTGGACCACTAGAGAAGTAACTAGGGCAAGACTAGCAGGGATCCAGGTAGGGAATGAGCAGCATTGACAGACAGCATGTTTTTTTGTCTGAAAACATCTATGTATATATGTAAAATATCATGTTTAGGAGATCAGGTGGGACATCTGTCAACAATCTGATTTGTTTGGGACAGGCAGTAGTTGGGTAAACTATGTACCAGAAAGAAATTTCTGGTTACGTGCCTGCCCTGATAAGAACTGGAATGCCCAACTCAGTTGTTCCTTCACAAGACTGTGCACAGTTACAGAATACCATTAGTATCACTCTCAGCATTGGGGGAGATTGCAGCCAAAGGTCACACACACACACACACACACACACACACACACACAAAGAAACACACACACACACAGGCTTGGCGCCAGATTTGGCTACCTGAACAGAGTGATTTTTTTTGAGCCCTTAAAATGACAGGCACTAAAATATAATGATTCGGCTGCCACATTTTAAAAGCTTTTGGCCAAACTGCCCACCAGCTCTTGAACTAATCTGTCCCACCCTGCTCTCTAGGCCTGAGCATTTCCTGTTACACCACCACCTGGGATGCCAAGAATGAGGGTCTACGCACACACACACACACACACACACACAAAATTGCATGCTAACATGCAGAACCAGCCAGCATCCCCCCTCCCCAGCATCTCTGTCTGTAGCGCCACTTGTGGTCACCCACACAGCCTCCCTCTCCACAGAAGGACAGCATCCTCTGGGACACCGAATCCTCCAACATCCCAAGCCGGGTCCCGAGTCTAGGTTAGTGGCACTGTGAGCAGTAACCCTGCCGACGTGTTGGCTAGGACATGGTTTTGCACTGGTTCATTGTTTGTTTCAATGGTCGATCTGTACAATGTAAGTGGTTGGCTGACCCTTTGTATGCAACATGCTCAATGGGTCTCATTTTTAATGGTGCGTGGTCTCGCATGAATATGTAATGCTTCAACACTTGCAAGTATCTTTTTTTTTTTCCCTCCTTCTCTTCAGTAACTAGAGTAGGACCATTAACGAGGGCAAACAGGACCTGGGAGCACTGAGAAGGTTAAAGGACTTGCTCAGAGTCACAAAGCATGCAAGTGGAGGTTGGGGGAATCGACCCAAGCTCTCCTACATGGTGGGGTGGGGGGGGTGGAGAAGAATCACCAGACTGCACAGCAAGGTTGTGTCTGGGAGGCACCAGCTGAAAGGAGTACAGCTAAAGTGCAGGGTAGTGCCAATTAAGGGGAGATCTCCCTAGCACCTTCAAGAAAAAAAACAAAAGAAGTGATAGAGCAGTGCTGCAAGCTGTCTGCTTAACTGGAGGCAGGAAGTGGTAGACTGGCTTAGTCCATAGTGGGAGGGGATGATATCCTTAATACTGCAACTTTGGTCCTGCCTCCAGAGGCGTACAAGAAGATTCCAGTAGTCCTAGAGCCCTGCGACCAAGCACAAGGAGGGAGAAAGAAAGAAAGATTTTACCCCCCCAAAAAAAAAAAAAAAAAAAACAGTTACCACTGATGGTGCAATGCACTCTCATGCATTTAATTCACTCTGTAATTGCAGAGGATCTGCTCCCTGGGCCCCTCTAGGGCCGGTAAAGCAACTCTTCAGCCTGCCTCCCTCCCTCCTCTGAAGGTGGAGTACATCCACGCTGCATCAGCCTCCTGGTGGCCAGCAATAAGCCAGGCTCAGGGACATAACCACAGGCCACAGCAAGGCTAAAGGCTCCTCAGCTGCTGCACTAGTGATGTGGGAACACACCATACCTCTCAACTGTCCCTGATTTTGCCTCAAACTTTTACTCTGTCCCTCCTAGAAATAGTGTATCTGTGACCAAACAGTGGGGGTTGTAAGCACAAAATAATGTCAAACATTCAAGATACAGAGTTGTTCTTCCTTAGAAAATGCAGTTTACACCAAGTCTCTTATTCTACCAGCTTTCAGAATGGATATCACTAATTTTGAAGATGTGTCCCCGATTTTGGTTCCGTGTCCCTGATTTATGAGGCAGGAGGTTGAGAGGTATGACACACACACACACACACACACACACACACACACACACACACACACACACACACACACTCTCTCTCACATGCAGTAATGAAGTAATTTAGGGTAGGAACAGACAAGTTCCATCATGTCTCCTCTCTACTTCATAAGCTGGTATATAGAAGCAGGCTGTGAACAACTACAAAATGCAAGAGGCTCCTTACCCACTCTACTATCCAAGGCATCCAATGATTCTTTTGCTAAGCAGATATTTGTCCAGACTTAGCTTGAAGGCCTTATTTTCAAGCCTTCCTTCTCAATTATCAAGTTGTTCCACAAGTTCACCACACTCCAGGAGAAGAAGCACTTTCTAACACTATCCCTGAATTTATCACCCTCAAGCTTCAGGGTGCGTCCCTGTGTCCTGCTCAAGGACACTGAGACAGACATTAATTTATTATGCACAATTCACAAAAGTTACCAGTGTGTGGTACAGCAAATACAAAATTGCCAATATTTCCAACACATGAAAAAAAAAAAAAAAATACATAGAAGTTTTAAGAGCACAGGGAAAGCTGAAAACACTGGAGGCAGCCTTTTCACCAGCACTAACAGTGCACACTGAACTGCCCAATAAGGAAGCCTCACTGTGTCCTGGAAGTACCCCAGTGCACACGGTAATGAGGTGGCCTCTCTTTACCATGTGCACATCAGGATAATGGAGCCTTCTGCTCACGCTAACAGCCTCCTGGAGCAACGCTAGTTAACGCGAGCAAATAATTCCTTTAACAAGGCGCAAACACTGGCCACCTCACCAGAGCCCCCACCCCATTGTGTGATGTGAAGGGTGATCTTCCTGGACTAAGTCTCCTTCACTCATTCACACTAGTGGGATAGCGCCAGAGGCACTAGGACCAAGCGGGAGCCAAAAATTTTCTGAAGGGCCGGCACCGAGGTAGGACCACGCACACGCGGCACCGCGAGACTGACTTGCGCCTATATAGGCTATCTCGGCGTCGACCCTCCAACCGCCTCAGTTCCTTTTCTCCCGCCGTCGAGTGCGCTTGGATGTCGACGTCGCTCGTCTGCCAGAGTCAAAGTTTTCGTCTATACGACAGCAGCTTTAAGTGTTTAATTTAAACGTTTTAATTTAACTATTTAATAGTAATTTTTTATTTTACGAAGAAGAAGATTATGAAGAAATTCTTTCCTGCCATCCACGGAGTCGTCCTTAGACGGTAGCGGCGATGGTAGGAAGACTTCGTTTGAAAGTTGTTATGGCAGAGGAGCTGTGACCGGTCCACCACCCTTAAGTAATGGGGGGGGTCTTACTAGGGACAGTCCTGTGCTCGGCGGGGAGGACAGTCCACCGAAGCCGAATCTGGCGGTACGGGATCCCGCTCCGCTTAGCCTCGACTCTTCTTCTTCGTTTGGGAAGAAGAATCGGTGCGCTCGGGGTTGCCCGTTGGTATGTCTGCACGAGGATTGTTCGTTGGTAGGCGATAGGCCTGAACCCGACTGTGGGTCCCTTGGCCCCACTCCTAACGGCTGCATCCTCGACTCCGGACTCCATCTCTGTCCTTGTTGGAGTTCGGTGAGCAGTTTCACCTCTGGGCCGCTCCTGTGGAGCAAGGGTTTGACTCCCTTTTCCTGGTTGTGTTCCTGGTTTGGGGCCTCCGGGCCTCGGGCCGTTGGACGAGCAGGGTCAATTGAATCTGAATGAGCGCGGTGCCCTCTTGGTGCCTTAGCCATCTGTCAGCCCTCGTGCCTACCCCCTCTTCCTTTTTCCATGCAGTGGCCGCCCACAGGGCACCACCTTTCTCTTCTTTTCCATTGGCTTCCATGGTGTTTTTTCGCGTTGTGCCCAACACCTTGGTGGCACCGCCAGGTCGGTGCCGTGCCTCTGGTTTGGCATGGGTGCCACAGGCGCATACTGGTGTTTGGGTTGGCGCGGGACTCGGCGCCATGCCGTGCTTGGCACCGTACTGGGTGCTGCAGTTGGCGCCGTGGTCGGCACCGTGCTCTGTGCTGCAGTCGGCGCCCTGGGTCGGCTCCGTGGCTCACGCTGTGCTTGGCGCCGTGGGTGCTTCATTGTCGGCGCTGCTAGCGGTGCTGTGGGTGTCTCATGGTGCCATTGATGCCCATGGGCACCCGCGGGTGGCATGGGTGCCATGGGTTTCTTGGGTGCCATGGTACCATGGGTGCCATGGGCATCGGCGGTGCCCCTGCGTGCCATTGCTGCAGTTGGTACCAAGGATACCTGTGGGTTCTGCCGTGGGTGCCCTCTGGTGTCTCTCAGGTTGGCATGGTTACTGCCTGGTGCCCTCCTGTGCCACGAGTGACGCTAGTGCCGCAGGGGTGCCAGTTGGTGCTGTCTGACAGAACTAGGGAAAGATCCGTGTTTGCAGACCTCTCTTCCGCAGGACTTGTGTTGGGATGTTTCCATGGAATGAATTCCTATTCTGCGGATTATTTTCACACATTTTAGTGGGCGACTGTCTGCATCGGATCTCCTCATCCAGCGATTTTCCGCTGATGGGACTCTTCTGTTCTGTTTCTGTCAGCGGAATCTCTCATTCCGCTCAGCACTTTCTTAGCCCCCTACGTGGTGCCAAGCTCCTCGACACCCTTCCTGGTGGCGGAGTCTCTAGTGGCTCTAACCGAGACCTCTTTTTGGGGTCCTTCTGTGGTAGAAAGGCATCTAGATGAGTCTCTCCCTGTCCTTCTGGTCAGTGATACAGCGGATGACTCATTTTATAAACTGAACGACATGCCCTCTATCATCAGAGTCTGTGATGCAAGCTCTTTTAGTAGTTCCTCATTTATGGGGTCCACCATAGTGTTCAGACTGGATCTGTGGACTATATACCTCATGCCTAGACTTTTCAGTGGTCAAGACAATTCACACTCTTTGGAACATTTTAGTTCTATGGTGGGAGCTGCACAGACTGTCCCGCTCCTTTGATAGGGGTATACAGCCCGTTTTTGATGCTGCCCCTCTGGTGGCTGCTTCGCCACAGGTAGTTAACATCTGTCTAGCTATTATTAGTCCAGTCAGGGGTTCACTTATGGATCTTCAGGCTCCTCCTGCTCCTCAGAGGGATGACATCCTTGTCATTTCTGTATCAGGCAATGCTTGCCAAAATAGCAGCCAGCAACCTTGTCAGGCTCGGACTGATATTTAAAAAAAAAAAAAAAAGGGGGTGGCAGAATTATCACAGCACAGGGCCTAGTTGAAATTTCCTGATACCACACTTGGATCTGATCAGGTTCCGCCTCAACCCTGAGGTGGTCGTCTCTAAACCTCAGTAAAGAGTATCTGTTTTCTTCTACCCCTAGGGGGCAGTCCGATCCAGCGGTGGTATAGCTCACCTCTTTTCTCAAGAGAATTTCTCTTATTCCGAGATATTTCCAAAACCTAGGCATCTAACCACTCTGTTAGTCCCCTTTTTGGTTTTTTTAAATCAGACTTTCTTCTCCTGATCAGAGCCTTGCAGCAACAGAAGTGACTCTTCAACAAGTCGGAACCTAGATTCCTACTTCCATGTTTGCTTCAACTTAACAGATGACATGCTTCTTTCTTGACCATTGGTCGAGTAGGTTCTTTCTAAGGTAGCTTCGCGAATATTCACATACGGTCATACTACCCTGAACCTGTACACTTTACCTCCAGCTCTTGCAGTTCCTGAGGTCCTTTACATTAGATTAGAGCATGTCTTTGACACTTTTAATTTTGGTCCTAGATCAAATCGTGAGGCCAGGTTCTTGCCGCTCTCCTAGAGTAGTTGCAGCTGCCTGGCAGACTTTAATTTTTTGCCCATTGTAGTTGTCGGCAAGGTGACGAGTTACAACTTGAGCGTTTATCTTGTAGGCACTATGTTATAGATGCTCTTACAAGACAGCTCTTTTTATTAACAGGGCAGTCCTTGGCTGTCCTTTCCGAGTGAACCCTATCTCCTACCACCCTGCTCAGGGTTGTTGATTTTAGCTTGGTACTCTCCCACTAGTGTGAATGAGTGATGGAGACTTTTATTGATCTTCTTGGACAGTCTCCATCACTCATTCACACGCCCACCCACCAGCCCCTGGGTTCACTCGTTTTTCTTTCCTGGTCTTCATGGCCTATGGTTCGGACTGTGAAGACATTGTTCTTTGACCTTTCTTACAAGGCATCTGGGCCCTCTCAGGCCCAGACACTCAATGAGTTATTCTCATTAGTTACTGCACCTCCTTGGTCGAAAGGTACTGAGGCGGTTGAAGGGTCGACGCCGAGATAGCCTATACAGGCGCAGTCAGTCTCACGGTGCCGCGGCGGGGTCCCACCGCGCCAGCCCTTTAGAAAATTTTTGCCCCCTGTCCCAGCCCGGCGCTATCCCACTAGTGTGAATGAGTGATGGAGACTGTCCAAGAAGATCAATAATTACGGTAAGTACGTAATTTCTATTTTTGTACTCCGTTAACCACACTCCATAATAACGTAACCTCCCTGGTGTTCAGTGGTCTGCACCCTCACCTGATCCCCAATGTAGAGAAACATTAATATCCCTAATGTCTAGTGGCCCCCTTCCCGATCCCTGCTTCACCTGTACACAAGTATCCGTGGCATCCAGTGGCCCCTCCCCCACCCTAGTCCCAGCAGTAACCAGTGCATCATTCCCACCTCAACCCACCCCATTCCCATTCACTGAGTAACAGACAGACAGACACACACACACTCCCATTCACTGATGAACCCCACTCCCACCCCACACGAGAGTGGTGGAGCAGGGGCAAACAAAATACAGGCTATGGCAGCAAACAAATTAAGTGCTCAGGTACTGTATTTACCACAAAGTGCCCCCCGCTGAAGCCTCAAAGTACAGGTGAAACGCTGGGGTAGAGGTCTGGCCAGTTGCTGCCCTCCTGATGTTGCTGCTAAATGATAATATCGTGCCTGTTCGGGTACTAGCCACTTTTCTATGCATTTTATAGTATGGTACTTTCTGTGAATAAATACATTTCTGGGCACTTTATTTTTTGGCGTTCTGTCTTGTGTGCTGCAGTTTTGTTTTTCTGTTTGTTTTTTGTTGTTATAATTCTCTGCGACTCCGTTCTCCCTCCTCCCATTCTGCAAGCCCCTCAGACCCACACTGCTAGCTTTTTCTTTCTGTTATTAAGAATTTTAGATATAAAACACAAGCAATACCGAACAATTCAGAAACACGTTACAGTTCGTACCATTACAATTCTAGGATAAACACAAATCGTCATGTACAGAGGAGTACGAATACTAAAACAGCAAAGGAACTCTATGGCACAGCGTGAGTGCCTTGATGAAAGTACGGTAATAATGTAACAATTCCTCCTTGCCAGTCAGACAAAGTTAATACAGCAGGTCTGTGTCACAGTATTTTAAAATAAATTGTGGACTCAAATAAAACCCCTCCAAAATAACATCTTTCAATATCAGGTGGGCAAATAAAGTTGAACATTATATTTAATTACTTTAATATAATAACTGGCTTCCCCTTTTTCCCCATAGGGAAACCGTGGCGTAATTTGGTGTTACAAAGGAGTGTTTATAATGGCAAACATGCACATGATTTTCCTTGCTGTGCGCATGCTCATGCAGCAGCGCGACCAGTCGAGACCGCTCACCGCTTCCGACTCACCCAAAACAGAACCACCAGAAGAACTCGGCTGTAAGTTCTTTTCTCCCCAAAATATACCCTGGAACACACCAAGACCTGCACAAGAAAGAAAAACGGCTTAAAATCGACAAATCTCGGCACCGCACTAAAATGAAACCGAGCCCTAGCATACACTGGAGCTCTTTATTTTATATAATTGCTGAGGTGAAAAAGGAAAATTTACACACATCCTCAGGGTTGAGCAGCTAACACTGAAGCCCTCGAGCTCGCTCTCAGGGTTTATGAGCATCTACCCCTCGGGGGTGGGTGTAAACTTCTGATTTTACACACACACACACACACACACACACACACACACACACACCCTTATGTTATTCTATACATATACATTATTTTAAACACACACATATATATACATATATATACATACACACACACACACACACACACACACACACACACACAATTATATATATATATACACATACACACACACACACATATATACACACACACACACACACACACACATATAAAAATAGGGTGGTAAAATTATAGAAATTCCATTAATATGATTGGACAGAATGCATCACATGACCGTGCATTATTTCCCAACGACCGCACACCTCCCATTACGACCGCACGCCTGAACTACTTTCCATCCCACAGAACCTTCTCACCAGCAGTGAGATCACTTCACACCTGGCAAACACAGGCTGCCACACAAACACACACAGGCTGGCACCCACAGCAGTAACTAAAATGTCCTGTATACAGCTGCCCCACACATCTCTCACTAAACTGTGTATAACCTCTGTTTTTATGGGTTTTTGTTTTTTTTTTTTAAGTCTCTGACAGTAATGGGGGCTAAACAAGCAAGTTACCTTACTCATTTTTTATTTTTTGAAAGAGTCCGACTGTAATGGGGCTGAGCGAGTGAGTCATTCATATCTGTATTGTAGCGTGACCGAGTGGTTTTATTGAGAGTTCAGGACGTGCTGGCACAGCTTCAAAACAAGGTATTTTACTTGCAGGTACTGTGTAAACTTCTTATTTTAAGATTGCTCATATTTTTAGAAAATGAAGCCGCTGACTGTACAGAGTGAAGAGAGAGCGAGTCGCCGGCTTCAGAATTGTAGACAGAAGCTAGAGCGAGAGCTGTTGCTATAGCAACCCAGTTGTCCCAGTTGTTATGAAGAGAGTTTGAATGCAGGGATCCGTTCTATTTCTTTCCTGTCTCGTCTGTCTGCTTGCGCAACCAAATGTTCCTGTGAGACCTAGGATTTGATCACCTCGACAGTCTTGCAGTTATTTGCTTCTCGCTGTCTCTCAGTCTTCCCTTGCCATTTGTCTTGT